>JAOTQE010059660.1:0-18931 GCA_025631205.1 Nesometra sesokonis | reverse complement strand
GGCTGTGATACAATACAGTGATAAAGAGCCAGTAAATTCGTTGGTGTCATTTATTTAAAAGTACCGGAGTACTTACATACAGTATTTCGTATGTCATACCCAGAAAACTCATCCACTGTATGATTGGTAGCTCAAATTAACATACAGCATCATAAGGCTAAAACATTTTCCTCTCTGTACATAGTCATTCAATCTTCTAAAGACAAGCAAAACGACCATAACTACACTATTAAAGTGATCTTACAAAGCTTGCTGTTGTTTCCATTGGTCTAGGATCCTTCCATGCCATTTTCCCAAAAGAAACGTGTTCTCTGAGTATATGAGAGGCAATTTTCACAGATAATTTATTGCAAATTTAATGTGTCTTTTAAGTTCAACTGTCCAAATTTAAATGTACTTGCTCCCCTCCCCATCTTGGATCCGCGACTGCGGATACACTACTTGCATTCCATGCAGTAACCGGATGCGACAGCATGTCACAGTTAAATTCCCATAGAAAGAAGAAACCTCGGAAGGCCTTTCTGTAGCACCGATTGGTCTTGACTAGGACCCTTTTACAGAAAACAGCTAGAAATAGAACAGCAGATCATGTAAGATATATGGTATTCCTGCGACTGATACATGTAACGGAGCTTAAGTCAAGTTGATTTGTATTGGTCAAAAAAATGGTAACTCCACCACCAACATTAGGTTCTGCAAAATTTCATATAATTATGTACTCACATTATTAGGAAAGTATGTGGAATCAAGCACACTTGCCACATCCTGTAATTCTCCCTGTTACAAAAATGGAATGGAAGAACATAGACGGTCAATTAGTAGCTCAACAATCAATTTTCCATACCACATAATACCAAAATCATGCAGAGAGAGAGAGAGAGAGAGGGGGAGAGAGAGAGAGAGAGAGAGGGGGAGAGAGAGACGATAACCTCGTGTGGTTGTAAGAACGGATAGGTAAGAAATATTTGTATTGATAGCACAGAGGCATTGAACTACAGGCGATTTTAGGATCACTTCCAGAATAATCATGAAGACTATGGACAAACGCAGGTCTCATTACTGACACAACAAAGTACAATAGAAGATCCTACCTCTCCAAATGTTTCATTTAGATTAGGCCTATACTGTAGGCCTACATATGTATTTCAATAAAAAAATTTACTTTCGCTCCACTGAAGTGAGGAGAGGATATTGCAATGAGCTCCGTCTGTCCGTGTGTCTGTGTGCCGGAACATGATTGACTTTTATACCTCCTTGGACTGACTATGTGAATTATGGCATGGACTTTCATACACTTAAATATGAACCAAGTTTGAGGTGTATGTGGGAACTATATACAAGAACTTATGGCTGATTATATGAATTGGACCTTTTGCTCGAACTTATGACCTTGATCATAGAACTTACCCCTTCTAAATGTAATCATCTCGAGATCTTTAGTCAAGGAACATTGTGGCAAAGTTTCAAGAATGAAAACTATGGCTATAGGCTTTTCACAAACAACTAAACACACAAACTAACAAACACACCAGCGGTGGAAAAGATACAAAACATAGGCGAGGATGTAAATGTGAAATTTATTATTTAATATTGTATGATTTATGTCAAATATTAAATGTTGGCGGACATTTTGGCAGCCATCTTGGATTTTTGCAGGTGCTAATGGTTGAATTAAAGTTTTGATGATACCAATGTATACATGAATTCTTTAATTATAATATAGACTCAAAATGTTTATTCCATATGAAATATTATGGGACTTACGGTCCAATATCCAACTTTGGTGGCCATTTTGGCGGCCATCTTGGATTTATGCAATGGCTGAATTGAAGTTCTGATGGTTCCAATGTATATATGGATCATTTTAATAGTAATAGTACTAAAGACTCAAAATTGTTATTCCATATAAAACATTATGTGCTTATGGTCAAATATTTAAACATGGCGGCCATTTTGGCGGCCATCTTGGATTTCTGCAGGTGCTAATGATTGAATTGAAGTTTTGATGTTTTCAATGTATACATGGATCCTTTAACAATAACATAGACTCAAAATTGTTATTCCATATGAAATATTATGGGGCTTATGGTCAAATATTCAAATTTGGCGGCCATTTTGGCGGCCATCTTGGATTTGGAGGCTTTCCGTTCATTTTTTAGCTTGGTATACAGCAGATTTGAATTCAGCACCCTTCAAAACCCCAAAAAGCTTGTATGCCAAAAATTAACACGATTTGCCCTCGGAAGTCATATTTTCTGGAAATTGACCCAGTCTATATAGGTTGCTCTCACCCCATACCATTTCGATTTCTGCCGGGCGCCAAGAACATTGTCCCCAGGGGTCACATAATTTGGCGGCCATTTTCTATTTAAAATGCCATATGGTATCTTCAAAACCACTGATCGTCGTAAAGAGATGGAATTGGTGTCAAATTGTTCAGAAGATACATATTTTTATTTACCTCTAATGAAACTTTTTTTTCAAAAAACGACCGAAAACTATACTTTTGACCTTTGACCTAAATGTAGATGCATTGCCAGAAGTCAGTAACAAGTCATCGTAGAGCTTTTGTTTTTGCGCCAAAATGTTCAGAACATATGTTTTGCTATTCGCCTTATATTAATGGAATATTTTGTCCGAAGTTTCCATACAGATGCATAAATTGGCTTAATTCCTTGATAAAAGCATCATATCTTCTAAACTACTGTTCATAAAAATATAAAATTTGTGCCAACTTCTCCAGAAAATACAATGTTCATATTCGACCTAATGAAACATTTTTTTATGAAAAAAGACCGGAAATAGTATTTTTGACCTCTGACCTCAATTCAAAGGCATACAACCTGTTTCCTGTCGATCGTTGAGTTGCGGCGAGTTGCGTTGAGTTGAAAATTGTTGAAGTTGAACGTATCTCAACTTCAATGATTTTCAACTCAACGCACTCGCCGCAAAAATGAGTTATAATATGTTTTGCTTCTTTCTCTTCTGTTAGCATAACTCCAAAATAGAGATGATTGTCTTGCCATTAAACACATCATTAGAGGACTTCTAGAGACAGAAGAACCCTTAACTTTGTTGACATGTGGCAAAGGATACAACTAACCTACTAGCCACCTTTCAGAGCTGGTTGCCGATAAGAATTATTTGCAGCATAATGTAAAATCAGGGATGAATCCGCATGAATAGAAATGTATAACTGAATGTCACATTTATAAAATCAATTTTGCTAAAATCCTATAAAAATTAAATGATTAACATACAAAATTGTTTATAACTACTGTGCTCCCCTAAAATGTAGCCAGTATTTAAGTTCGGGAGTTTATGGATTTTAATTGAATGCTGAGTGGATAGTCCACACTCACTTCAGCTCAACCACGGATACGGCCAGGATGTGTACATTATTGCAAACCCGTTTAGATGTCTGCGGAAACTGAAAATTGAGAGTTGTATGGCCGAGCGGTTAAGGCAAGGGAACCGTGAAACATAGCAAAACAACAGCACGGGTTCGAGGCCCGCTCAACACCATGGTTCTTTTGGTATAATAAGTCTTCTCAGATAAGGACTATAAACCGTAAGCCCAGTGTACACAAACAGTTCATGTGCACTTTAAAGAACCCGGTACATCTGGGTTACCCCGGTGTACTGGTCCACCCTTGCCGTGGACAGCTGAAGTAGCGCAAGTGCAACCCAGTACTGGCTGCATGACATCACGTGACCCTAGGGGAGTAGAAAGTCATTAGAATGTGTAACATCTGGTCCACAGCGCCATGAGCATCTTCTAGATGGATACTTAGATTTAAAGGATAAGCTTCGTCCTGGTTTTCACTAGCGCCTTGAGCACTTTAGTGGAGAGGTGCGCTCAATAAATTTTATTATTATTAAGTGAGAAGGGGGTAACCTGTTAAATCGGCCCTGATATACCATGAATAACATGACAGCATGCTTTACGATATTAATGAATTCTTTTGCATATTGATCTCCATCATATTCTATTATGGAATCACTGTGTATAGACTTTGATTGCTGATTTATGTATAGTTAATGTTGACATTCTCTGATCTCGCTTTTAAATTTCTTCCGTTTTTTCCATTTTTAAAGTGATATTGTATTTTTAAATAGCGTAGGTGGCGATTATTAAAATCATAAAATAGTGTTGGCGTAGAATAAAGCGTCTCAAAGTAAAATAATTGACGTCATTATTAAATTACAGGTAAATTGAAGCAGTTATTGGCTACAATACGGAAGCTTAAAGGAACCTTTCAAATTTTTAAATTATCTTACAGAGGAACAAACTATCCTCGTAAGTCTTTCGAAGATTGATAAACACGAAATTCTAAGACAACTCACCTCAGAAAGACGTGTTTCTGTGATATTTTTCTAGAAATAGTTTATTTTTGGAACCTCGGAAACTTGGACGGTCATGTTAAGGCTTCCGTATTATTACGCATTGAAAATTATGATATTATCATCGATATGAGGGAATTATTACGAACCCGCACAATTACTTCAATTACAAGCTTACAATTTAATTACAGTCGAATTGAGAAAGTGTAATTCATTAATAAACGCCACGTCGCCTTTTGATATCAATCTCTTCGTATTGATTGCAATTATACCGGTATTGTTAAAATCAAATTTAGGAAAACATGCCTCCATGAAGGTAAGGTAAATTATGTGTTGGTCGTATATCTGATGATTTATTATTAATATTGTAATCGATCAAACTATTAGGTTAATACATTATGATGTTATAATTATTGAAAATAACCTATTGGGGTTCTTCTTCTCTAATATATTATATACACATGTATGTTCATGATCATTTCATTGTTCCCATGGCTTCTACATCCATTTGTCCATCCATTCATTCATTCGTTCTTCCGGATCGCAAATTTGGTTCATTCATTCATTCATTCATTCATTCGTTAGTTAGTTCTATCGTTCTTTCTTTCATTCAATCATAAGCATGCATGCATGCATCCATCATTATTTTTTTTCACTCACGCACTCATTATATATCCATCCATGCACCTAATCGTCCCTTTATCGACTATTTTTCTCTTTCTAATTAGCCATTCCTTCGTTTGTCTATCCGTCCATCTATCAGTTTGTTCGTTTATTCAACTATTCCTCCACTCGTTCCTTCGGAAAACGATGAAAACTTAGCAAAATACTTTATGACCCTTGATACTTGATAATAGACCGTCTTTCTTATAGCAGGGTCCTCACATTTTCTTTGAATAATTTCAAACTTGGTATAGAGATGATTTTATCTGGTAGGAAATTCCATTTTTCCATTACATGTTTGCAAATTATCACTTTTTTCCAATATCTCTTATGATCTTATTATTTTTGGCATAGATTAATCTCTCAATCCTTTTAGAAATCTCTCCGTAAGAAAAGTTGTACAGTTGTTATTGATGTACTCGTATATGTTCAACTTAATTCCTCCTAGTGTTAAGTGATGGCAAGTAGGTTTCTTCAGAACAGAATCGTAAACATCTTCTCTGTACCATCTATAATCGATTTTTTTTCTTGTTTGGTATTTGGGTTTCAATTCATATTGTAAAATCGGTCTTATAATTGACGAGTGTTGTTAATTTTGATTGAGTAAACCCACCAAAACATCGTTTAATGATGCACATGCGTTAGTAAGGAAACTTATTTTTAATTTCTGGTATCTTCTATTATAGTTCTAACTTGTTGATATAGTACGGTGTAATGTTGACATGTAACACATATTACGCAATGGTGACCTTGTCCTTATCTTCACTGAAGAAACAGATTTATTGGTTTCAATGAATATGATAGTAGGCACATCTTCCCGCAGGGAGACTATTTTGGATTCGTCCAAGTATCTCTACCGTATGCTTCACTTTGTTGGGTTGTCGGTTGGGCGATCGGTCCAGAGTACATTTGATATGTATAATAGTTCAATTGATCTGAAATTCAGCAGGTATTTTCTTAGTAATGTGTTTCCATTATTCAATCGGTTAGTTGGTCAGTAAGTCAGTTGGTCAGTCAGTCAGTCTGTCCCTCTTATGCGATCGCTTTATTTTACCTTGAATATGCTATTTCTTCAAGATAATCCAATTTGTATCAAATTTAGCAGCAGTTTGTTTTTAGTAATATACCAACTTTTGGACAGTAAGAAAGTCTGTCTATATGTGTATCTGTTACTTTATCATCGTATTGCTTAATTAATCTGTATGTCGGTGTGCTGATCGTTTAGTTTTAGAAAAGACGCATCTATTAGACTTTTTCTTGTTTATTTAGGTGGCCACCGACTTTACACGCCTGGCTTGAAATGTTGTGCAGAACAAGTGATATGATGGGTATGGATGGCCTATTTAAGATAAACATGCGTAATAACGATAAGATGATCATGCCAAGATACTGAGAATTCCTAATGTGAGACTTTCTAGCCGATTTGTGCTCAAAATTTCATTTGCGAATATGAATATATTATTGAAAAAAAATTAGTTTCTGGTTTCTAATAGATATATTTCGCTGTTCCTTCAATGCAACAACACTTGAGAAGGTGAACTTAAACATTTCCGATGGCGCGCTTAACCAAATAAAAAGAATACAATTTAACCAAAACATAGAAATAATAGGCTGAAAAATAAAAAGCTTTGTGGAAATGTCTCGGGCGATGGAATTTAGAGGTTTTATGGATACAGCAGTAATTTGTATAGATGATTTGATTCTTGATGTGAAGCTAACAAAGGTATGTAATTTAAGTGTTGTTTTGCAATAAAATAGGATTTTCACTTCTACCATTATAGTCTATGCAAAAAAAATCTGAAATTTTATAGATCTATTCATAAAAAAAACAACATAATAATAATATACATACCAAGAGACGTGATAATTCAACGATTTATTCAAATTTCAAGAAATCTAAAATTAGGCATATCTACTTAAATTTAAAAAATGACAAACCATTATTTGGACATCAGCTGTTCTCAAAAAGCTAAATCGGAAAGATTCAGTTAGTACACCTGCTAAGAGCAAAAGAGGTTTTACATTTTATATTATACGTTACTAATTTTACACCTAAGTGGTAATAACCAGACTATAAGCCATTAGCTATTGTCATACATTAAAAGTACGGAACCTTAAAGTTACCTTCCATTTTTTAAAGATAAGTATTAACCAGAAGTCTCTGCCAAAGCCCGACCGACCCAAAATCTAAAAAAAATCAGGGTTCAGCTTTTTGAACTTTTATGTAGCCTATGTATTTAAAAAATTAAATATTCCTACATGAAAATATTACGTGATTGTAAGAAAATACATTTCAAAAAATACATTAAACTGGCCTACAGTACTAAAAAAACGATCGCCCAAAAAATTGTCAAAAATGCTGTGTTTGGGCAATATAACTATTTCTTTATCTTAATTATACAGCATTAGAATTCCGTCTCCGAGAAAAATATAGAACATTCGACGATAGACAATAAAGACGGCGGTGTTACCGTCCGTTGTGTTCTGACGACAAGGATTGAAGATGTAGAATAAACAGTCGGAGAAATACCCTTTTACCGTCTATTTCAGCAAGCATAACTGAATATAGACCCTTCTACAGAAGCAAATACTACTAGGATCAGTAGATCAAAATATTACGCTGAAAACTTGTGCCACGATAGATTACACATCAAGAGTTAAACGTTTTTAAAATCATGTTACGCATTTCGGTTCCACCCCATTTTCATACCTAACGTTTAATCAGAAAAAAATATTGTGCTCAAAACAGCAAGACTGTGCATACATTGATAAAACGCTTGCGCAAATTTATCCTTCGTTCTGTTTGCCGTTTTGCTTGTATACCGTCGTGAATCGTCTACTGTCGTGTAACGAAAGCTCCCTACTATTTCCGTATCGTCTAGCGTCGTGAATAGAAAGCCGCTCCCAACTACCTCTAAAATAGGGAAGACCTGTCGTCTACCGTCGTGAATGGAAAGCCGCTCCCTACTCCCTGGGAATAGGGAATAGGCTTGTCGTCTACCGTCGATGTGAAGGCGTTCCCTACTACCTCGGGATAGGGAATAGGTCTGTCGTCTACCGTCGATGAGAAGCCGCTCTATACTACCTCGGGAATAAGGAATAGGCCTGTCGTCTACCGTCGATGGGAAGCCGCTCCATACTATCTAGGAAATAGGTAATATGCCTGTCATCTACAGTCGTGAAATATATCCATCCGTACTGAAGAAAACTAGTGTACAGTTATCATTTTAAACTTTCTAAACATTTAAATTCGCACCACATTCAAAATTGCAGATCGATGCTGAATTGTTTATCTGCTTTTAAAATTTATTATTCTACTAGAAAATCTTTATTTTTTACAGCTTTCAATAAAAATAATATCACAGATAAAACGCAAAATAAATAAAAAAAAATGATATTCAAGTGATTGTCAGTTTCCATGTTTTAGTCCGTTTGTCGATGAATTTAAAACACTCAAATCAACAAATGTTCTTTGTGCATAGCCATTGTGTCAAAAATGATCTTAAAGCAATCAAACTAAACTTGATTCATCTCCGGCCGAATCCAGTTCACCAATAAAATTCTTACTGGCATGTTTTCTTCTGCATTACAGCGAACCAATTCTAATAGTTGTTGAAGAAATGATGTTAGGTACGCCGTAAAGTAGCTTGTTGATGAGGCACACGGTCGGCACACAGTGGTATAGGAACAGACATCGTAATATTTAACCTTCCATTTGAAATAACTCTAAATCCAGAATTAACTGAAAAGAAAATGGGAATTAAATATTACCTTATATGTTTGCATAATATTTCATGTAAATAGTTTAAGTCAATTAAACTTGATTCATTCATAAACAAGGAAAACATTACATCTATTGAATAAGCAAATAGTACATTGAAAAATGGAATGATGAAACCTTTACATGGGAGCAAACATGAATAACTAATAGTACTAGTAAATTACCCCATAAGTCTAATTAATAAATAGTCACGTACACACAACAACAACAACACCAATAACAACAACAACAACAACAACAACAATAATAATAATAATAATAATAATAATAATAATTGGAAATGATGGCTTATACAATAGTAACACAAAGAGCTGAATTTTATATTAAGATTGTGATGAAATGCTACTATAAATGTAATCCAACTATCCATGGATATAGAAATCGAATGCAAGATGAAGGATTTGTTTACTTGTCTGAGCAAAAACTAGCAGGACAAACCAAGAGTGATCAGAACTAATGGCTGGTTTTCTGAAATTGAATTAGAGGACTTGATGACGATCAGAATCATCAGAAACAGAATGGAAGAAACAAGTACGGTAGGAATGAGGTGATAAGTGAGACAAACGAGAGAATAGATGTTATTGAGAGAAGAATGAAGGAAGACGGATTAGGAGAGATGATATCGATATATTCAGGATGGTGCACGCAGAACTCTTAAAAGATGAAACAGAAGAACCGTCAAATTTAAGATTTATTGACAGGGAAAAGGCTGAAACAAGTTACGGCTTAGGTAGACAGAGTTATCCCGTATTTGGATACAAATGACTTACTAAAGTGTAACAAAATCTTCAAGGTTACGGAAATAGTAGTTAGTAAGCTTGTAGGATTAAACAAAAGGCAGCCTTAAAAAAGAGGAGTGAGTCATGGTGGAAAAAACGTACAGTTAAAGCGGTTATGGAGGAATTGAAACAGGGAGTGCTGGCAAAAAACGAAAATTTAAAAAGATATGAAAATAGGAATGAACAATTTGTTCAGAACAGGTTATTTCAAAACAACCAAAAAAGATTGTTTAAAAAGTTAGAAGGAGACGACAGAAAAAAAATGAGGTACCTTACAAGGAACCAACGAATCTCTTTTGGAGAGAGATTTGAGAAAAGACATCAAACACAATGATGAACGGGCTAAGTGGATTGAGAAAGTGGATAGAGATATAGGCAGTTTGACCAACAAACAGCATGACATATGTATCACAGTCGACGATGTTAGAGAGCAAGCGAACAAACTTACCAACTGGAAGGCACCTGGACCAGATGGAGAACAAGGTTATTGGCTAAAGAACATCAAGTCGTTACACCCAAGCTTAGCAGCAATGCATAATGAATGTATGATAAGCGGTACTGTTCCAAGTTGGCTTACCAAGAGAAGAACAGTACTAATTATGAAAGATAAATCTAAAGGTAATGTTGTACCAAACTATAGACCAATAACATTTCTTTCGCTAATGTGGAAACTGTTCACAAGCATGTTGTCAGAAGAGATCTACAATCATCTTTATAAAAGTAACTTATTCAAAGGGCACGAAAGATCAGCTGCTTATCGACAAAGCGATTATTAAGAACGGCAAACGGAGAAAAGTCGGTCTAGCCATGGGCTATGTCGACTACAAAAAGGCCTTTGATATGGTTCCTCATTCATGGATTATAAAATGCCTTGAAATTTTTAAAGTTGCAGATAACATTAAGGAAGTACTATTGAAAAGCATGAGTTATTGGGAACCAGAATTAACATCAGGTGGAAAGTCTCTAGGACGAGTGCAAATAAAACGTGGAATCTTTCAGGGCGATAGTTTATCCCCACTTCTTTTTGTAATCTGTCTCCTACCACTCTCGATCATATTGCGTAATGTGAAAGCCGGCTTCGAATTCCGTAAGTCAGGCCCAACTACCAACCATCTATTGTATATGGATGATTTGAAGTTGTTCGGAGAATCAGAGAAAAATTGGAAAGCTTGATTACTACTGTAAGGATACCCCGACCGTGGGCCCTCGGCGGCCCACTGGCCCCAGCCTAACTTATTTTAAAGTGACAATACATCTTGATAATACATATCATTATAAGTAATACGTATAATACACGCAACACATCTTGTTCCCCGCCTAAATTGCCCGCTTCACTCAAGTTTTCGAAACCAAGACACTGATCTGGAAAACGAAACATTTTGATGGATTCTAATGTATCTGTTAACATGTAAAATAACGAAATTTTTCCGGGTCTTAGGCCCATAGACCTCCACCGGGGGCTCTCGGCGCCCCCCCCCCCCTTGTCCCTCGCCTAAATTTGTCGCTTTGCTCGCAAGTCTGAACTTCGAAATCAAGACAGGCTGACCTGAAAAACGGTACCTTTTGATAGACTGTAATGTGTCTTTTAGCATGCAAAATAACGCAAATCTCTCCAGTGCCTTCGGCCCCTGGACCCCAAACGGGTGCCCTCGGCGACCCCTGGCCCAGCTTAAATTGCACGCTTCACTCGCAAGTCTGAACTTCGAAATCAAGATCAAGGCTAATCTGGAAAAAAGGACCTTAAGTTGGACTGTAATATGTCTTTTAGCATGTAAAATAACGCGAATTTTCTCCCTCGGTGGCCCCCTGGCCCCAGCCTAAATTACTCGCTTCGCTCGAAAGTCTAACCTCCCATTTCATTCCATCCTGGCTGCGCCCCTTGGAGGTGGGGGAGCGTACGTCCATCACTCCTTCCCCTCCTTGGTACGGGCCTGCTCTATGCATCACTTAATTTTGGTCGGTTGGTTGATTGTTCGTTTTTTTATTTTTTGTTTTTAATTCAAACAGTTGCTAAAGGGACAACGCCACAAGTACAACAGTGCTACCAAAGCAGCGACTTGCCTTAATTACTGTCAACCCATTAGAACCGTACCGTACCAGTTAAGGCGAACAATGAACAAAGACGATTAAACTACAAAACAACAGTATTAAATTTACAACAGATACAAAAACAAATACAAAGTCTAAGTACTATCAAGCTATAAGTGCATTTCCGCTCCTCCAATCTTGGACCGCGACAAGACCCCAAAGCTTCATATCGTCCAATCCCCGCGACGCAAAATCAGAAGTGCAGGGGCGGATCTAGACATGTACTGTGACCTTCGCAAAACCCATGTGAAGAAGCCGGGGTCCGGGGGTCGCTTATAGGGCCCCTGTGGTGAGGTACCAGAGTCTGAGGTCGTCTGACCTTCGCAATGGCGAACGGTGCGAAGGTCTGGATCCGCGCCTGAAATCAACCCTTACCTCAAATACAATTCGTTGCATCTCTGGACGAAGTTTATTAAAATGTTCAACTAAGGCTGATTGGATTGACTCTGACCCTTTATTATCAAATCCCTCGTCCATCCATCCAGTATTTTCAGATAATGTCGGTTGTCCTAAATAAGATAATAATACAATATTGGTAAATAATTTTAGATAGGCCTACGGTAGTTTATACCAAGTAGAGAAGGACTGTTTAGCATGAAAGGGTGAAAATCCACTCTTTGTGTAGTAACCTGAGGGACTTCTCCAAAAATAAGGACATTCACTCCAGTTGATTGAAAATTCACTCCTTAGGAGTGAAATCACCCAATCGTTTGCAGAAAATTCACTCCACAAGAGTGGATTTGTAGTGCTAATAATTCACTCTTCACCCTCAGGTCACTCTCACTCTTTTTAATTTACTCCAAGAGAGTGAAGTTTCACTCTTTTACATTAAAAAAATAACAATAAATGTTACTTGGAATTTGTTCCTATTTTTGAAAGCATGATATGAAAGGGAAAGAATAACAGACTAAGGAAAAAACTGCCGATGATTTAAAATGTTAGATACGGCATGTTGAAAAACTAGCAGAGTTTGTTAGGATACTAATTTCGATAACGTAAAATACCGGAATCACGTCAAGTGCTCACCATTCATTCATGCGAGGAAGTAACAACAGAAAATTGCAATTGGCATACCAGATGACAATATAAAATGATAAATTAGATAGAGGAAAAATGGAGAAAATAGTAAATATTAACACAAATTATAAGTATCACGGTTATCTGCAGTAATATACTTTACTTGTAAAAACACCAACATGCGATTTACGTCGTTTATTATGTTCATTGTCACAGAATTAAGCGCGAAATATGGTAATCATCTGTTAGGAATTAACAAAGCAGGTATGGCACCGAACAAAAAACAAAACAAAAAAAAAAACAAAAAAAACATCAACATATTACGCAATCATTTCACAATTAACTTTCGAATTTGTTAACAAATTGTACTTCATTAAATTGGATGTTTTTAAGTCATGTAGGCTAAAATCTGAGAAAACAATTGGTAAAATTGACTGTTATGAGTAGTGACTGTTTTGAAACTCTGATGTACCGAATACTCAATTAAGTTGAGTACGGTTCCTTAAATTATTAGGTACATCGTACGTTAAGAATTGGACAGAAATAACTAATACATTTAATTATGTTATTTCCTTTCCAAATTTAGTCAAAGTTTCAGCAATTGGAACTGATTTATATCTTCTGCAATTATTTTATCAATACTAGTCAGTCATTTAATCGAGATTTTCATTATAGAAATGCCTATTTTTAAGGTTAGCTGTTATATTATTAAATCGTATGTATCTCACTTTGGACATTAATCAATGTCATTCTTAAACAGCTTTGATTTTACAAGACTAGAAATGAAATCGCCAAGGTACCTGGTTAGGAATGTTTTAGTGTGATACACCAAAGACACCAACAACTTATAAAGACTTATGTGTCCTTTTACTGGGTATCAGGCAGTACACCGGGAGGCAATCACAGATCTTTTTCGAATGTACTATGCTTTTTCAAACATGCCCATGAGTCATGTTGTACACAGAACCAACGGCTTATCGTCTCATTCGAAAGTCTGTGTGGTATTAGCTTAGCCGAAATACAATAGCGTGTCGATGTATTTTCCAACCGGGGACCAACAAGTCTTTGCGATTCAGCGTATAAAACAACAATATGCTGACAGCCAAATAATGTACCACCCAATTGTGGCGCCAGGGCCCCCCGTCGGGGAAGGCTGCCCTCCCCTCACCATCGGGGAAGATTGAGTATACTCGTCGGAGAAAATCCAAATAAAAATAATTGTATAATTGCCCTAAAAGTAGAAAATAGACCGTAAAAATGGGCCAAAAACGGGAAAATGACGTTTTTTTGCTCATCAAAAGCAAACGGGGAACCACGCCCACCCGGGCCTCCCGAGTTGGCCCCCTGTCGGGGACCATACCCCCGTCGGGCAAATCCTGCCGCCTCGAGTGTTTTAAACAATAAATATGATAAATAAATATGGTTTTTTAGAGAATGCTAGAGAACGCTATGATCTAGCGAGCTATTAAGAATTTGTTTTTCATGACTCCACTCTCAGGCACGGATCCAAGAGGGACACGGGGCACTGCCCTCCCGTCATCAGCCAAAAAAAAAAAATAAAAGAATAATTAAAAGACAAAAAATGTAAAGTTTGAGTAATTCATGTACAAAGTATCCTTAAATAAGTACTCTAAAATGCAGTCATTTCAACCACGGAAAACACAAACTTCTCAGATAGAGGATTCCTCCTCATCCACTCCATGCAAGCTTACTCCATTCAACCAAAAATCTTATTTTAAAACTAAAATGTAAAAGGAAAAAAAATACGAAAGACTGATCATCAATCAAAATGCTCGTATTCCCAGAGAATTTTCTCAAAGGCCCTCACCCACCCCCTGCTTGGTCACTCCGTTCGATGTCGCAACTTTTTCTTCATCTGCGCAGATGTAGAAGACGAGGCACATGTCCTCATATATTTTTGAGTTGGGAACCTCTTCCACTTTTCGACTGTATAGTGCAGATGCCATCTATGAGCGTCTAGAGGCTTATTATTTTCAAACATTTCTATGTAACGGGGAGGACAAATAAATGAAAAGAAAATAAAAAAGGAATAAAACTCATCCCTGGCGCAGTCAGTCTTTCTAAGCCCTTCCGAATGTAAAATGGATCTGGTTTGTTGGTGCCCCTACCCCCTCCCCTCGCTACCCCGTTTAAATATTTAACTTAATTCGCCCCGACACTATGTTTAATTTATGAAATATATGTTTATGCTGGTAATTCATGTAATCACCATGCGTTACTAACATACACACATAGGCAGGGGCGAATGCAGAATTGTGGAAAGGAGGCGGCAGAGAGTAAAAGTTTAGGGGTTCGGGGCATGCTCCCCTGGAACCCTGGAAATTTTCGGTTTTCAGATGTTCGAAATGGCTTCATGGGCTGTTAATCAATTCTAGTCTTATGATTGCCGAATATGTTTTAATTTATAGACAATTTTAATAATACTTGATAACATTTACTTTCCTAAAGGGGATTTAGAGGGGCGGAGCCGACCCGGCCCACTCTAAATCCGCCCCTGCACATAGGGACGGACAGAAAGATACAGCAATGCGTGCATGGATCGGGAAATTGTGTTTGCTTACTATATTACACTAATGCGAATTGATTACATTATCACCGAGTACAAGACAAAGTGAAAATTGAAACTACCGTACTAAATTTATTTTAATCTTAAATCTTTCATATTATTTTTCTTACAGCAAACGTAATCTTTTTATTAAGTGTTTAGCCAATGACGTCATTATCATGCGTCAATCATACTCAAACTAATATATTTGTTTTAAACAATAATTATAGATGGTAAGCTCTCGAGTTATTACATATTATCATAGATGTACTGTAAAACTAGAGCGTTTATTCATCATGTAATGTGTATTGTTGTTTCTCACATAAGCGGACCCCCTCGTAAAACGTGCCCGCTTATTGAAGGTAGCCGCTTACGAAAGTTACGGCCGATAGAACCAATTTTCTATACACCGCAATTTATTATAAAATATTATGTATTATTTTTTTAAAGATAAGTTGATGCAGAAATAAGATTTTCAGCCATTAAATTATAGGCCTAAGCATTTATGGTGTATTCGTTGTTCCAAAAATCACGAGATTTCTGAGATGCCTTCTTATGAATGGTAACAAAAAAAATCACAATTGCCAAATGCATTGATTATAGGTTTGGCAAGCGTGCTTTTGAATGAATGTCCGTTATTGGAGGTGTCCGCCTACGACAGGTATCCGCAACGGGATTATAGTTTATGCGTACCTTTGCGTGAGAATTTTTGAAGATATTACACCAACAGTTTTCTAAGAAATTTTACGTCCCGATTTAGCTTTCTTTGAGTGACACGAATGTATCATCACCGCCCCTGATCTCAGGTATTACAAAATTTGTAAATTGCTTATCAGTCAATCCGAACGGTGGGGCGTTATTCAAGAGCCCTATTGACGTAGGTCTACATAGTTCCTATCAATTTTATTTCTATTTGCGCGTCCATACTCAAAGCATCGGTTTTTTCTTTTTACGCATCTATAGCCTCGGAACTGAATGGCATGATATTAACCCCAGTCCATCATCCTTGCGACGAAGCTTCTTAAATGTGTATAATTTACATTTTAAATAATTTTGTATGTTGCTTTGGCAAGAGTTATGGCATACATTTTGAGGATGTACGTAACCTAGGGTTATTTTCTGCACCCTTTACTATGCCCTGATATAGATCTCCTTAATTTTTTTTCAAATGATCACAATTTTTAATGATTATTTATCTACCGTTCATATTGCATTGTAAATTATTTTACTGTATTTTTGGCAGGCCAATAAAAATACGTAATCAAGTAGTAGGCCAACATTTTGGCAACTTAGGCCATCGGTAACACCCCAAATTGACTTCATTCCAAGAGACCAATGACTCAAGCAAGCCAGTCAATTTATATAAATTAGTCGTTAACCCTAACCCCGGGCCTCACGCTCTAGTAAAGTATTCGTATTTAATATACATCTAGGTACCTTTAACAGTACTCGTTAGTGACCATAATGTTATTGTAATATAATTTCGATTAGGTTATCTAATCGCTCTTCCAATTTCGATTATTTCCTGATTTTGTTCCCGTGTATAGAAATTATACTAATGGAATTGAACCTAAAGAGATATCGTTTTATTTTGGAATCAATCTTTATATACATGAAATCAGCATGAACATAATACATAGAATGACACAACAATCGTACAAAAACAACGTACTGTTTTGCTGATGGCGGTGAATGATGGGCATCATGCCTGATATAGAGACCAGATACGACAAATGCTTGTTAATAAAACAGATCCACAACTAAAAAACAGACAGACAGATTGGCTGGTCGACAAACTAACTAGAAAGACCAACAAACACACCGACTGGTCAACAAACCACCCGCTTGGAAGACTAACAAACAGAGTGGTCAACAAACTACACGCTATGAAGACCAACAAACAGACAGACAGACAGACTGACTGACAAACCGCCCATTTGGAAGACCAGCAAACAGGCAGACACACAGACAGACTAGGGAAATCACAAGGGCCAGACAGACCCCCAATACCAAAACGGCCAAAAAAGCACGCAAAACACGGCAAATAAGTTTTTTTTTGCTCGTCAATCTGAAAACCGGGGACACGCCCACCTCCAACTTAAACTTCCCAACCCGTCGTGGATCCCGTGCCCCCTGTCGGGGGCATTGCCCTGCTGTCGGAGAAATCCTGGCGCCGCCACTGACTGGTAGCGGTGTTTACCATCACCATGCCCATCCATATCCATCGGTAATATCAATTATGCTCTCAGATGTATTTTTCGCTCACTTGGTTACAACAATTGCAATCTCAATACAATGAACATGTGCGTGATTGAGAAAGATATTTCAACTATAATGATTGTGAATAACTATTTTTAAATATGCTTGCTTGTCAAAGTAACTTTTGTATATTTCATATGTCGCTGGTAGGGGATCTCCCAGGGCTGACGTACTGCAATACTGTCTGGGGAAATGTGCTAAACACCACGCACACTTTAGGTAATTACTAATTCTATTTTCAGATGTCACTAATTGCAGATAAGGCCTAAACAAAAATTAATCTGTGTTAGTATAGCAATATTGAAAACCCGTTTGGACGCTCGGGATTTGTTAGTAGGCTCTTTTACTGCATTTTCAGCAATTTTATTATCTTTTTCTACATTCTTTTAGTTTATTTTGGGGTAGCCTAACTTTATGCCTTTCTCACAGTTTCCAGGATAATATTTAAGATATGTATTGAAAATAAAATTTAAAAAACCACACACGACCCTGATTTTTGAGATTTCAGATCGGTCGGGCTTGGCAACACGATAACTTTATGTTGTGTGAATTAAATTTAGAAAGCGAATTATTTTGTACTAAACATTAACATAAATGGATACCTAAAGGTTTTTGTGGTCAGCAACATACAACTAAATGACAAAAACGTATGCGTAGTAGGGGTGTCTCCAAAACGAAGACGGAAGCCCAAAGACCCCAAAACGAAAACCCTATTTTTTCACTTTTAATCTGGTGATGATGTATTAAGTTGTCAAAAGATCGATATTACGAGAAGTTGTGATGCTTGGTTAAGAATTATGCAAGGGTCTTCGTTTTGGAGACATCTATTACGGGTGTCTCCAAAACGAAGACCGAAGACCTGAAAACAAAGACCTTCTTTTTTAAACCCTAAGTCAGCTGATAATGTGTCAATCTATCACAACAGTGATTACGAGTTTATTGATACATTTCGTATTAATGTATTTTGACAAATTATCAGCTTTACTTACGATACTCGATCCTATAAGTATGCCTAGCCTAGGCAGCAGGCCCACTGTTTACCGACTGGGAAACTTCTGCCCAGTCGCTAAACAATAACAGAGAAGTATGGTGCTCGATTAGCGACAGTGATATTATGTAAATTGTACAGTCGTTGTGTGCGCTAATTTTCATGGTTGAACGGCAGTAATTTCGTTTTATTTTGCTTTCGTTAACTTGGCCGAGGCAAAACAACGTAACTTGCAAATTCCACTTTTCGAGTAAAATGGAGCTTAAAGTTCACATGTTTGCCTATTGATAACGCATTGACGCACGTGCCTCAAATTTTGTGTGACAAAATGTATATATGAAAAATATTTCGACTTAAAAAATAATGAAGAAATTCTCAGAAACTAAAAAGTTATCAGCGATTTTATCAGTTACGTTGTTTTGCCTCGGAAACATGTTAACATAGTT
>JAOTQE010059649.1:0-18934 GCA_025631205.1 Nesometra sesokonis | reverse complement strand
CAGACATTATGACCTCATCATGGGCTGACTATTTATACTTCTATACCAATTTTGGAAATATAATTAACTTAATCGTTATTCTGTTGTAGATGACAACTTTTTACTGGTGGAGAAAAAATCCAAACCTTTGACACCTACTGAATTAAGTAGGCCTATATTAAAAATTCCTGTAGACCAAGTTGAGATTATTAAATTTACTGTGCATTGATCTATTGTTGGTTAGCGCATCTTATCCTTCCCTGTGTTAAAGGAGTTTCAGTTAAGGACGACTTTAAAGTTTATTTATTTGTACTACTTCGTTGGTAACTCATTTCGAACTATTGGGATATATTCACATCGTTTTCTCATTAGCTACGCGTTTTATTAAAATTTGACCAGGCAGACAGGGCTGATGTGCACATATCTGCTTAGCTATACTGAGTGGATCAAAAGAAAATATATAGGCCTATACCCATAATATTACTTTTTAAGAACGCTACGTTATATTTTGGTGTTGAAAACGTTAAGTAGAACCATATGTATGTACTTTTGATCAAATTTCACAACATTAACGTAATTATAATGTTAAAACATTCATGTAACGCTTGTGCAACGTTTTGAAAAACAATATTTTTATATTATACCAAATCACAACGTTCATTAACGTCATGAGAACGTTTTGTGTTTGCTGGGAAATGTAGGTGATTCTCAAAAGTAACTTAAATTTCAAAGAAACCGCATGGTCTACTGTCTGTCTTATTTGTGATCTGAAGATTCTTTTTTACGTATTCTTTTTAGCATTTTTTTTTAAATTTTGGGTCTTGAGAGGGGTGCGTTCGCACCCTCCGCACCCCCCCCCCCTGGCGGCGCCCCTGCATTATAAACATGTATTATGGAATCTTAAACAACAATTACGTGTCACGTCATGTAACTATTATTTCATTATTTATTTATCTGTGTGTCATGTTCGTTAGAAGATAATTCCGCCGGTTCAATTTTGTAACGATGTGTATACAGATTGTACATTTATGTCTAATATTTTGTAACTTAAGATTTAAGCACAGTCATGAAAATGAATAAACAAATATATTTAGTGTGGAATGCTCCTTCTACGTCGTCCCCATCGTTTGGCTATGTGTAACACAGACTCTGAATCAACTCCCTAGCTAACACTGTTCCAATTTCTTGTAATTTTGAATATCATTAAATTAAATATTTGCTTTTCTTCATTTCGATAAATCTTCAGGGGTTTAACGCGTCATCTGTTAAACGTCAAACATTTCCTAATGTAGTAATTGTCCAGAGGTTTTAGTAGGAGCTCAACTTGCCAAAGAGAGGCCCACGTCAGGAAAACACAGGAGGGTGTTTGGGTGTGAAATGTTCCAATCAACACTATTATTAATCAATGCTAACATTCGATAACATGATGTACCAACCGAAAGTAGAGCATTTAATTGGTTGGTTCATAGGGTCATTCTGTTTCTTTCCTATAAATGTATAAAGACAACTTGTTATAGGCCTATTTTATTGCAATATCTGATCTCCAGAGAAAATAATATAAGTATAAATTCAATTGAAATATTTATAAACCTGTTGAAACTGACTACATTTGGCTCAATACAGTAAGGAATATCTTCTGTATTTTGTCGATCTGCCTATAACAACTTTGGAGAACTTTCAAAGTATTTAATTTAGTCAAACGTCTGGCCTCATGAATAGTCATTTGACAATCGAATAAAAGAATATTATCACGTGATTAGAGTGATTATTCTTGAATTTAAGCCTACTGTGTAATGCATTTTTCTTAGTCATTGGATCCCCAGGTGTATTTGCAGCGTCTGGGGCGCTATATCTATTCTGGCAATCGTTGTTAACTACCGTACTGTAACAAAACTAGGCCTAACTAATTGGTTTAAAGATAACAGTCATGCCACATTGGGTGCTCGTTTATACACCTGGCTGATTCTAGGGTGCTGGTTCGTGTGTCTTACCTAAGGGTACAACATAGATTATGTGATTCCTCAGTGAATAAGAACATGAGTTAGATAAGCAGATGGCATTCTGGGGTGACATTATTGGAAAAACATAGCACTTGGGTATTTTGTTATCATATTCCCTACAAGTGTTAATATTTTTCAATACGTACTCTGAGATTGACTAAGTCTCACTAAACAACTAGTGCACTCAATTGTAAATGCTATGATTGGTTCATGTAAGTTATTGTTTTTAATTAATTTAATTCAGTAAGATGTCTTCATGCCAAGAATCTATACTTCAAGGAACAGCATTATCTCAGATATTGCTAAGTCAATATTAGAATCTTAATGTTGTGTTAAATTTTTAATATTTTCCATTACAGGGGCGGATGCAGACCTTTGGAAAGGGGGGTCGGAAAGAGGGCCGTCAGTAAGTCAAAGTTTTAGGGGGGAGGGGTCCGCGGCATGCTTCCCCGGGGAATTTTGTACTTTAGATGTCCGGAAATGGCTTCAGGGGCGTGTTAAGGGATCAATTCTTGCTGAATATTTTCGTTTTATAAACAATGTTAATAATATTGATATATATTTTACTTTCCGAAAGGAGAAGGGGCCGGGGCATCAGCCCCTGCATTAGCTGTATTAAGACAATAGCTTTTTCATTAATTTTATAATGGTTCATATTGTTTTAAAACGTTTAATTTATATTTATTTTTGTTATATGGATATGTAACTCCAAAAATAAAGTTGATTAATTGAATAACTGTAAAGAAAGAGTCAATAGAAATCAGTGCACAAAACACAAATAGTTAATAATTACCTTCACAATAAGGACAACATTGGCCCTCAATATAAATAGGATTACTACAAAGATTAAAACATTGCACCTTTGATGCGGTTACTACGCTCTCCTGTAATAAAAAATAAATTATATTAGCATAGTTTACTTTTACATGCTGTAAATTACAGTAGGCTTACATATAGAATTAGATAATCAATAACAGCGCCCGCTATAGGTAATTTCTTTTCCACACTCATTCTCAGTAACATCTCAGCGTAGGCCTATATAAGTTTGGCAAAAGGAATATAAATTACTATTGAAATCCTGCCAAATATTATTGATACATGGGAATTCAACGCAGACACAATCTTGCACACAATTTGTCCTACCACAACATGAAATAACCACCAAAACACGAAACTCCACTTCTATTAGCGCAGGGAATCCCCATCATTGCCACAGTTATTCTACATCATTACCACAGGAAATATCCAACTCTTACCGCAGGGATTCCCCACCATACCACATCATTACCACAGGGATTCCCCATCAGTACCACAATTATTCCACATCGTTACCACAGGGAATTTCCAACTCTTACCGCAGGGAATCCCCACCATTACCACAGTTATTCCACGTCATTACAACATGGAATCTCCAACTCTTACCGCAAAGTTTCCCCATGATTGCCACATCAAGACACATTTGGTAAAGACAGAACATATAATAGCACCGTTGCATTTAACATGATTACAAATACATTAATTCAAATATAAGTCTACTTTTCAATCTAGAAACAGCTTTTATTTAGATTGTGTTTTTTCGTCATCATTTTCCAGTCATCGTCTATGTTTTGTAGTTTTTACAACACTTTTATTGTAACAATTGTATATATAGTTTACTCAACTTTATTTTTATGTGCTTATTTGTTTTTGTCATATATAGGCATGTAATTTGGAAATAACGTTGACTGATTGACTGACTGCCATGTTTTATACTTTCAAACAGCATCTAAAAAATTAACATGGAACACATTCACAATTGACAAAAACCGACCTGACATTGGAATTGTTGGCAGGAATCACTTGTTGGAAACCAAACATCACCACTAGCATAGTGTTCACCATTAAAAGAACAACCTGTGAATACACAAATGGAACAGAAATCAATTATACAGTATATACGCTTATCTAGGTGTTTGCCACAGAAAGAATCTGTATTACTATAAGAAGAAATCAATACCACAGTATATCCACCAAGTGTTTATCACAGATAAACTGGATTACCTAAGAAGCATACATTGATAGCTTCGATGCAGAGCTCCAGATGCACTCGTCGAATTAATTGATAATACTTGTAGGCAGTTTAACATGCCTTAGTCGACTTTGCATAAGTAGAATTATTTTCAAGTTCAATTTATTTTTATTTTTCATGCCATTTCATGTTTCCATTAAAAATCTCTACTTAAGTCGATTTTTTTCAAGTAGATTTTTTTGTAATTCGATTTTTTCAGTGCCACAGTTTTCGACTTAGGCAAGTCATCTCAGCTATCGTGGTTACGATGATTTGTTTGAATTTGCAAGAGAAAATGAGAAAGGAATAATTAAGAAAGAAGAAAAAAATTGGTTCTTCAACGATAATAGGCATAACATCAACAAGGTACAGTGAAAGTTGATGCAAGAAATTGTATAAAGCCTATTTTAAAACATAGAACCTTTGACATGTAAATCGACTTTTAATAATTAAATAATTTCGTCATTGAATTATAGTCCAAACACGTTCTTATATCGAACAAAATATTATTGTAAACTTTTCAAAAGCTGGTGAAAATCATTATCAAAGATTTTTCTACCTTGACATTAATTTAAACTCAGTTTTATCATAACGTTTCAGCTTTTTTTGCTTGTCATCATAAATTGATGCGCATAAATAAAATTTCTGTAAAATCATGATAAGTTTGACTAACTTTTCCAATTTTTGCCGTTTCTCACAATAGAATCCATGAACTTAATTCTCGTATCACCTTTCTAATGTATTCTAGTTGTTTGGGCGTTACCCCGACTTAGTCGTAATGTTCCAAAATTTAAAAATACTGCAACATCATTTTAAAAATATGAACGTTCGTCGGTAGACTCTTGAAAATGTGAGGTTTCCATGACAACGGTTGATCCATCGATGATGCGATTGACAGGTTTACATCAGTGAAGGCTTGTCTCTGATAATCTAAATCGTTTCAATTTTTTATCTAATTGAAGTTTCCAGTGGTTTATTCCTCAGAGATCGCAAAGTCACATGGGAGTTAAACAAGATAACGTGTAATGTGAAATTATTTACTAAGAGTGAATCAATAAATTAATGTTAAATAATAACATTTAGCCAAAAAAAAAATATCATCACATTGCAAGTTGTTTTAAAGTTCTTGCTAACGTACTTTCATTGTTTCTTCGGAATACGATGAAAATCCAAACCGTTCTTGTTTAACCAGTTACTAGACTTAAAACTTTACATTTTCAGGCCTAGTTTTAAAAAGTTGGCATATTTTCACAGTGAAAGTGATCAATAATTCACTAAGAGAAACAGATTTAAACGGTTGACGTAAAATTACACAGAAAGCAATGCAATGAAACTAACTGCAAAAATAAGTATAGGTCTTATGTTGATCCAAAATTCAACCCGGGACTTTAATGTTACGCTTGCCAACCGGGTTTCAAGGTACGAGAGCCGAAAAGGAGAAAAAGCCTTCTTTTAGTGTCATTTTCATTTGAAAGTAATAATAATTAAAACAAATGATATTTTGAATTAAAATAGAATTTTACAGTAATAAGAAGAGAAATTGGTGAAATCAGAAATTATTTTTAAACAAAAATGTTAAAAATCATTGAGGCTTCCAGTCGTTTGAACGTTTTTTTTTTTGTTATTTTATATCTGTATCTGAGTCGAGTAAATATTTTATTTGATATAGGCCTAATGTTGGCCTACATGGTACGATAATAACTTATTAGCAAGTTATACTCGATTTTAGAATTAGCTAATAATGTACTTTCGTGTCTGGTTTAAGAATCGAGTAGACGTTTTGCTATATATGTTGATACAAAAGTATTGGATTTTCAATATGTGTGCTATGTAAAGTACATTTTTTTCTGAGCCGGATAACATGCAACAATTATCTAGTTAGGCTTTCACATTGTTAATTTTTATTCTCTGATATGTTTTTACATATCTAATGTTTTAAATTCGCGTATAAATTCAATGTATTTATTTTGATAATATAATGATATTATGCATATTAGCAAGGATGTAGCTAAACAAATCCAAAGGTGGGCCAGCAACTGTGTAGGTGGGTGGCATGATGAATAAAAACAGGATTTCTACCTTTTTCAGAGGGTTAGGGTGGGTGGAAGGTTGAAATTAGCCTGGGTGGAACATCTTAAAATAAGCTCTAGGGTGGGTGGAACATTTTTTAGGGTGGGCGGCCCCACCCACTTTTGCCCTGCAAAATTAAATCCCTGTATTAGCATCTCTGTTCTTTCATTATGTTGGGGTTTATACTATGGCTCAACAAGTAGCTTTTATTAAATTCACCTACATCTCTTTTTGAATGTATAATGTACTTATTTTTAGTTGTTTTTTAAATGTCAATTTTCCACCCTCATGATTTTAATAATTTTATATTAATTACTGCAATAATTTAGTAAATTTTTATAGATTCCCTCCCTTCTTTTAAATATTGTGTATTGCGCTCTTTTATTGTTGTTCGTCATTCTTGTATTTATATGATATATATTTATATTTTTCCTTTTAAATAAAAATTTAATAATATTGCTCATCTTAAATTTTTATTGTGTAACGTACTTTTAATGGTTTGTTTTATTCATTACTGTGTATTTACATGTTATATTTTTATTAAAACAAATGTAATTGTTCAACTTCAATTTTTTTTTAATTGCAATAAAGAATTATCGTATCGTATCATTTAGTTGATTCCTTGACACTTACTTTTACATTGTGTACAGCATTGGGTGCTTGGATTACTAACTATTAACGAACATCCATTCAAATCTGGACATCTCTCTCTTCTACAAACAACTTCTTTATTCTGAAACAAAACACAAAATATAAACATTTAATTAATTTAATTACAGAATATTTTTTTAAATATTCATATTAGTCATATGCCAAATTGCAAAATACAATTTTACTGTCTTTTATATCGAATGTTCATTATTTTACCCACAGTGCGCCCTCTACAGCAAAAAGTGTTTAAACTACCAGATTAGCATTTTTGACCAATGTTGTATTTACATTGAGATAAAAACTAGAAACGGAATTTTGTACAGGCCTATATCAATGCTAAAATCACATCGATGATACATGATTTAATATAGTCCATAAAGTGGCCAATTTTAAATAACTATGATATCCTGAAAAATAATACAGCACCATACATTTAAATTAGCATGATAAGTTCAATTAATTATGATAGTGGGCGTAAAGTTTACTTTTATTATGAATATAATTGCTGTAATCATAAAGAGGCTATACAAGTTTGACGAATTTTGCTAGTTTTCAAATTTAATTGTATTTAATTGGCTCTCATAATCTCATAAACTACAGTAGTATAATTATAGGAAAATCAAGAACTGTTAAAGCACATCAAATAATACTTTTAAATCATCGCTATCCACCCCGTTTTTGCACCGTTGAAAATGAATGCGTTTCTGTTCGATTGGCAAGCGATTTTTTGCAAAAAATTATCCTTTTTTCTATTTTGAAACATATAATCGTCTGATTTAACCTCTTTATAGGATAGTAATTATAGGATAAGTAATAAATAGGATATATAATTTATGCAACGGCTATTGGTCTTTTTGTTGTTTTTACTGAGGGCGGCGCCCATGACGCCATGTGGGGACGGCCTGTAAATATTTTGCAGGTTCCCATGGTATCCCATAAAACCATCCTAGAACCCCCGTCTGAAAAACACTTAGATGTGGATATACCACGTTGGAAAGATAGTGGACCATTTTGATTAAGATCAATACGCCATTTCACGGTTTCAACTGCGCATGTGCGTTACCAAGGTCACGTAATAAAACGACGCGCGGCTCTTATTGAAAGTAATATGATTGCCGCAGATCGTTTTATCATTTGACCTTAATCTGCACATGCGCAGTTGAAACCGTGAAATGGCTTATTCAGACGATTTTAGATCATTAGTGTTTATTATGGAACGTTTCAATTAGGAAAATTTAATCTAATTTTGAAATGAAACCGAGCAGATTAACCATTCGGAGGTCAACATTGGTTAATTTGTACAATTACGAGCGCATTCATATGTTGGAAATGATCTTAAGTGGTAAATTCGAATCAAAAAGTTAGAGATATTTATTTTTTATATTATTTTGGCATATTCAACGCATACAGTACATTTGCAATAGGAATAAATAACGGGCATTACAATTAAAAAAAAATATTCTGTAGCATTTATTTTTGTGTCACCAGGATAGTCCATAGTAAAAAAAAACATTTCCAATGGGGTCAAACAAAAAATGACTGCACAATTAGTTAAAACATTTTTTTAAACCACAAAAAACATTTTAAAGACTGCAACACATTCTTTCTATATTGTTTTTAATAAACTAGTTAAGCTTTGTTAAAACATTAAATAAAATACATATTTATAATTAATAGTAGGCCTAATGACTGCGTATGTAAAGCTAAATAATAATATTGAAGTGGCGCTATGGTGGTTACCATATGATTTCCTTACAATCTCGGGATCGTCTGCAAACTTTACCAATCTCGGTTTTTTTTTTCTCACGACTTAACATTGTCATTCTAAACACTTATACGGAAACACTGGTTAGAGAGTATGATGTAGATCTCATCCTTTACCATACAATAGTGATAAAAACTCATTGTAGAACGTGATAATTTTATAAAACGTGTCCAAGCAACTCTATACTACTCTCTGTCGGTCTGTCTGTCGGTCGGTTCGTTGGTCAGTTGTCAACGGTTCTACTGTCCAGACCGTGGTTGTGTAAACTATAGTTTTTACTATCAAGTTCATATAAATTCCGCATTCCTTGTTTCCTTCACATTAAATAGAATAAAAGCTATACAACAAGATAACTGTTGAACAATAGGATCGTAAATTGAGGGATTTATGTGAAAATGCAAAATATTTAGGTAAGTTTTAACACATGAGCGATGATGCGAGTCAGTTAAGGAATGCACGAATCAATGGATGCTTTAAACAATCACAGGTCGTTTTGGTTAAAAACTTCAACAATACTGAGCCGTACTAGAGCACGTAAACGACACCAAACAAAGTAATGTCAGTCAAAATATTCTCATAATACAGCATGCAATATTATCGTATGTACAAATTATATAGGCCTAAGAAAATTTGTACTATTCTGTGATGTATATTTTTAGGATATTGTTTTCTGACTCGCGCCACCAATTGGTTGATGACATTTTTGACAGTATCTCCCTGAAGTCACCTGGTGCTGGAGACCTAGTAGTAGAATGGTGCTTCTACCATCAAAGACGTTTACGATATGAATCAAGGCATTTAACAAGCAGGCCTACTTGGTTTTATATTGACAAAGATCTGTTGAATGTCAAAATGTTTTAGTTCTTAATGCTCTCATTGAACATTATTTAAAGAGGTTTACCATCGAAATTCTATAAGTATTGCTTTTTATTAGGTAAGCCTATTCAAACTTAAGTACAAGTAGGCTAATTACAATCCACCTACTATGTGACGTATTTTGTACCTGATGATTTTGTTTTCACAGATAGCTGATCGCTGTCTTGAAGCAAAACTAGTTTACAGGGCTAAGTTGCAAATGTTAATCTAATGTCACATTTTGCAAAATCAAAGATAAAAAACTCCTTATTGTGACAGTCTCACGCTTGTACGTCATCAGTTTCGTCAACACGTCCAGGAACTTCATTATAATTATTTTACTAATAACAATTATCAACAAGTACACGATTATCATCGATATAAAAATAACATTTTAATATGAAGTGCTGTCAATTATCAAGTCGTGTGATTTTGACTAATGTTAATTTTGATATTTAGATTGACATACACCTACACTATAGGTATTCATGGACGAGATTCTTACACCTACCAGAAAATGTTTCGATAGGTTCAGGTTCAAGTTAAAGCCGAACCACTAAACACTCCAAAGTGGAAGAAAGCAGGTGGGATGGTTGTACCATTAAGCACGGCGCACTTGAGGAAATTTGCTTAGCAATGTACCACGCAAAGCACTTTGGTCACAAAAAAATGACGCAGACTGCCAGCGAAGTGCCACGCATCGCACTTTGCTCACTGAAAAAGTTGACGTAATAAGCCATTCACGGTTTCAACGCATGTGCAGATTAAGTTCAAGTAATAAAACGACGCGCGGCAATCATATTCTTTTCAATAAGAGCCGCGCGTCGTTTTAACACTTGACCTTGGTAACACACCTGCGAAGTTGAAACCATGAAATGACTTTTATGAGGAATTTTCCCTGAGCAAAATTCATCAAGTGTGCGACAGGCTTTAAATAGACAATTCTCAATGACTATAACCCATTTAACTACCTGAGCTAAATCAATAAAAAGCAGTATTTTCGTATATGCATAATAATATGGATATACGAAAATACTGCTTGCTATAGGCCTTTGTATTTTTAATCAAAACATTTTGCTCCATTGCCCTTTGGAATATTTGCCGGAGACCCATGTGCATTTATGTTAACATATTTACAATTTCATAATGAAAACGAAATCGACCATGAAAAATGAACGGGGATTTTTTTTCGGCTTCTCTTGTCCGAAACACAATGGTCAAATTATAGGCCTAATAAAATTCGTCCGTTAAGCCCAGAATCACAGTTAAAGATTCATGATTATGCTTCTTTGGATTTTGTAGAGCTAACAAAGATCTTACATTGTAAAGATAGCGCGCTGGCCGATTTTTGCATGGAATTTCTGTAATACGCGTAGAACGCCATCTAACCGTCAAATCTACTCCTAATTTTGCAGGGGGCGCTATAAATTGTATTGTTTTATTGTCGATTTTATAATAGTTATTTATTTAAAATAATTATTATTTGGATTTACTTTCCAGTGATATTGAATTTGATATAGAATATGAATTGATTTCATTACTCAATTTTCAATTGTATTTACAATTACCATCAATAGCAATATTTTTTACCTGCGCGTTCGTTACTCCTTATTTGGTAGCGTGCGCAATTCCATGGCATTACGCACTGGAATAGGCCAGCGCGCTATCTTTACATTGTACGATCTTTAGAGCTAACAGTTATCAATAATTATATATCTGATGGTCTGATGGCGCTCCACACAGTGGGGTTACTATAGATTTTTTTTATGTATCTTGGTAGGATGGCAGGGAAGATTCAAGCACTGTGGATAGTTGAGTTAAACGAGTATTGTTGTGGTTGCACGATAGAACAGCTTATAATCTACAGTATTGAATTGAACACAATTGATTGAGCAAACCACTTAAATAATGTGTTTGCATTCAATTGATATGAATTCAGCAAATTATGACATAAAAACTACAAACCATCAAAAAAAAGGTCACAAAATTGACCGTGTTTCAGTGTAGGCCTACGATACTATGGAAACAATATCATATCAAAGTGCTGCACTTTGTGTGTGCAAAAACAGACCTCAGAATAAAAGCATCACGTTTTCAAACGGCATAGGCCTATGATGAATCGCTCTTATATACATTTACCAAAAAAATTATATATGTGGAAACTTCTCTAACTAAATCGTTAAAATAATTTAACGTAACCCCAAGATTAAACATGTCATTTTAATGACGTTAAGTACGTGTTTGTGGTCTACCGACACCAGCAGCAAACTCCTTTGCGCCCTCAATTGCGGTGAAAGCAAGAGAATCTTATAAAAGTCTTAGGATGTGTCTAATCATACACCATCTATTTTTATTAACCCTACTTGAAATGGAATTACCTTTGTGAAAGAATTTTTAAACTTAATTACTAATGATTTTTAGCCAATTTGTTTTTGTAATTTTCGTGAGTGTTCTCTATGCAACACATTAATACACCATGCCTACGTAAAGCCTGGTTTTCATAAAATCGCTATGGCAATTCTACTCATTTGATGTATGCGACAACCCTTACTGTAGTAAAACCTAGCACACACCTGGTCATAATGATGAGAAAGCTTGCGTCGAATTTGTTGTTCTCATCTACTCGGCTATGGTAGCTCATGTGAGCTTTGGGCTTTAACATCTGAACGCCAAACTTAGTTGTCTCATTCGAAAAATATTGTCCGTATCACAATAGGTTCAGGTTCAGAGGGGTAAAGCCGACCTCCAAAAAACTTCAAAAGTAGGAGTATGCTAGGAGGGGTGGTTGTAGTAAGTAGAGTGATAGGAAAGGTCCACCCCGTAGTATAAGGCACTCGGCATCATGTTCGAATAATAAATAATCATTTCTTTTTTTGGTTTGATAATGGTAAAACCTGTCAATATTTTTAGAACACTACATAGTGTAATTTAATATCAAAACCTAATATAAGACTTGCTAGAACCGAATAACTTGTTTTATTTTTATTGTTAGTAAACGGGAATTTGGAGAGCGCCATCAGCGATCAGTTTTATGTCCCAAGATCACCATAACCTGAGACAGTAGTCTCAGACACTATTGATCTGTTAAAATGGGATCCAGTCTAAAACTAATAAAGCAATACCATAAAAGCTTTCGGTAATATTCAAAACCTCGGTAATTCTGCTAATAGGAGTTCGCATAGGCTATAAATGGTAGCTCTTGACAATGCCGGTACAAAATTTGGAAATAAACTAAAATAAGTTTAAAGAAACTAACCTTACATACACACGTTATACAAGGATTTCCGGCAAGAATCGGCAACCGTATTACTTCTCCTTCTACAGAACATTTAGCAATACTACCTGTAAAGAAGACAGCACATATTAGAAAACAAGTTATCGTATTTTCGTGACGGCTCCCACCAGGAGGATATTTTTGTTAAAGATTGTTTTTATTTAATTAATCCGACGAGAACATTATTTTGACGATTTCGTGTTACTTGTTGTTGACATTTCATCAACATTTTTAAAGATTGTTAATGTATTATGATACCAATAGTCTTCATTAACCCTAGGCCTATGTAGTTTTCATAACTAGGCCTACAATTCTTCGTTGTGTTCGTCTATCTAGTTTGACTCGTGAAAGAGTTAATTTGGACGTATAATTAAGATACTCTAAAATTTCCATATCTTTTCAAAAATTTTTTCTTGATGAACCACAAGTATATACTTGTTACGTTTCGGCTACCTTAGGTAGCATTCATGCAAATGATGAACCACGTTAGCAAGTACTTACTTGCTATATTTTGGCTAATTCGGTAGCATCGGTAATTCAAACGCAGCAATAAGTACTTTTCATTGGTACCTCAAGAGTAAAAAAGAAGATAGTTGCCAGAAATAAAACTAGAGTCATGAAAGTTTTGTCATTTTTTGGAAGAGGGGACGTAGGCACCCATCGCACCCTTCACCCTCCCCGGTGGCCATTATGCACTATCTGCCCTTCTTTACTTCATAACCTATCATGGTTTATGATCAGTAAAGGTCATTACGGTACACATTCCCCACCCCACCCCAATCTCCCTTACATTTCAGCAACAATTTGTACTTTACCTTAGCATTGTACTCTCAATTTATAGCCTAAGCCTAACCTAATGTCTTTTAAGACATTAAAAAAAAAATGTCTAGTATAATACATTGTGTTGGATAAATCCATAATACAATTTGACAATGTATGTCTTCGCGCAGTTGTGTCAATCTGTCATTACATTGTCAGCTTAAATGCAATGTCACTCATTCAGTTCCCCTTGTTCCATGTGAATTCTCCATGCGGTCACAGAAACGGCAGAGCTGTTAAGGTGATTGCCAATGACCATAGATGGGATCAAAGATCGAAAAGACCTTGAAATGTAACCGCATGTGTTTATGAATTTCCCTCCTTCTCCCGTCTAATTTGATACTGGATATGGCAGTTGGCCAGTGGAAAGGTTAGCTGGGGTGACCATGGCCCATAAAGATTGACAGTGATTGGTAGTGTATTACAGTATGTGCTTTTCATTCCTTCCCACAGGCTTGCCCACCATGACAAGCGCCAACTAAAGATCGACAAACTTTGGTACAGATTGGCACGATATTTTACGTGACCGGGGATAAGTACCCCTGTTGGCGTACCGTTAAGTTCTTTGTATGTACCTTAGGCCTATCGCTCAAAATACCCAGCGGTCGGAGCGGGTTGGCGGCTGTCGGGGAGGGTTGGCGGCGTTGACTGAAGGTGATGTATGCTAACAGAACCTTGGGGACCCAACAGTTGAGCTTAGCTGACAGCGTGGTCAAGTGTGGTTTCCGCTAACGATTTTGAATAATGTGATTTATAACTCATATTGGCTGCCGACCCATTAAATTTGCTATTTTTTAGGTAGACTTTACCTATAGGCCTATATAGAAGGATGAATTTTTCGCTCGTTCCGAGGTTTAATTTTTTCCCTAGGTCTCGTTATTTCCAATGTTTGCAATTAAATTGGAGGTAGGTCATAAATCAATTTTCATATCTTAATATTTTTCAGAGCCTGTACCAGATTCGAACTGGAACTTCGAGATTTGAAGGTAAAGTTTGTTTTAATTACAGGTCTCCATAAAATGCATTATAATCAATTTCACATGCAACAAGTATTCGTTACATCTTGGTAGATTTTGAACATACTTTAAGTATGATCTTGTACACACACTAGCATTTAAATGTCTTTGTCACTTAAGTTCACGGAGACTTTACGTCAAATTCGTTTTGCATAAGTCACGTTTGAACAAAATCACTGCACTCACGTAAACATACAGAACGTTCCTCCAGTTAATTACATCGTGATTTGAATAGATTATAAACACTTAAAATTCATGTCCCGTGAGTGACAAAAATTGATGAAATTATTTATCAAGTACCTCGTCGTCCGATTTGTTGCCATTCGTCAGTTCCCCTTGTCAGTTTTTCGACAAATAAAATTGTACAGCAATGTTTTCGTATACACATCAGATTGTATAAGTTGTCAACAATAAATAATAAATGAAAATGATAAACCTGATAAAACACCTCACGTGTCCAAAGCATTACGACATTTTGACGAATGATAGGAATCCCACGATTCCAGGACATTAAATCACACTAACATAAATTTTGTAAAAACACAGTTTAGGCCTAAGTGGCGCTGTAGTGCTAAATAATGTTCTTTCCCATGGGAGAGAAGCATAGGTTAAAATATGTTACAAATATGACATAGATCACTAGAGGGAATTTTGATAGCACATTGTTAGATGTAAAATGCATTTCAGTAATTGGCGTTTCATGTGGGACTCTAGATATACTACATTACAATAAACTGTTCATTTAACCAGTAAAGAGGTCTTGCACATTGCATCAAGCAAACCAAGAGGCACTATTACGTCAGTCTACGGAAATAAGCGTGAAGAGACTCAAACGCACGCGGGCAGTTATTAACAAACAGGAGCGTCCATATGATGCGCCTTTATGTATGCGCAAGTAAACGTTTGCGTATCTTTATGGCCCACACTGACGAGGCCTATAAATGTACTCCTAAGCAGAATAAAACATTACTTTAATTAACAAGAGGAAACCGAATTCATCTGGATTGCATAACTGTACATCGCGTGCAACTGTACCTCCGGAGAAAAGCAAATTTATGATTCAATGGGTCAAAATAAACGGCAACACAGATTGATTTAAACGTACATGTGGTAATTGATACTAAACTGTGGATGATACCAGCACCACCAGAAGGAAACCAATTATCTAGATGGCGCTCTATTTTCGTATTAAAGTATGCGCGTCCGTCCGTTTAATAATGACAAAAAATAATATCTGGGCATACACATAATGGATTTATACAAGGTTATTAATATAATTTTAATTAATTGATTCAAATCATACTTTATTGACATTGGCCTATGATCTTTTCGGTTGCAACCTTACGTTCTCGTTACTTGTTTGAAAGATCTCAATAAATCTTAAATTATGTTATTGAAAGATAATGTAATTTATCTATAATTCTTTTATATCGGATGTTTACTGTATCTGAATCCAGTGGCAACGGGAGTATCATAGTAGGGGAAGTAATTTTATAAACAGGATATCACGAGTCACATTTCTAAAACAATAAATCCAGAAATTATGGATTAATTACCAGCTTATGTGTGAGAAAAATGGGTTGTGCATTACATTGCATGAATGGTTGTGGGTTCACAAACGAAGTTTTGGTCAGCCCGATAACTTAGAAGATGAAAACTTTTAGAATGTTGAAAATAATCATTTTAATTAATTAATCAAATGTGTGAAACTAGAGGTACTCATCGGAACTATAGCAAAATATTTGTCAAAACGGTGATATGCGTTATATGATACGCGTGAAAGAAGTTACGCGCAAAATTAAGGCAATCAGAAAGGCCAGTAATTTCCTGACGTGCAATACACTAGTCTTGGTTCAAGACGGTGATTCGGTTTAATTCGTAAAATACGATTAAAAGGAACCCATTGCGTTTTCATAGCAGGAGGATCGCCATACCTTTCTGATTAACGACAAACCTCACGCCACTAGAACTTCATCATCCACTGGTGGCGCATTTCATTAAACACTTAAAATAATAATATACAGACTTGGAGCAAGTCAATCAATACACCTGTATATTATGTAAATTAATGCGTACTCCTTACCACAGCCAATGGAATTACAAATTCATCACTTCTAATAATAAATATGTAGTTGTCTGTTTATCAAGATAAACATTTATATCATAATGGAATCAGCATTTTCATCAGACGGTCTTTTTTTTTAAAGAAAATATCCAAGCAGTGAGGTGTAAAAATGTTTACACCTCACTGATCCTTGTTAGGAGGAGCATTTCTGCTTACTGAGATGGCAAACACAAGGAAGCAACAATTGCAGTATCAATTAGACTGAAAAATAGATTTATCTGACACGAATACACGAAGAGGAGAGACTAAAATGTAAACGGAGTTCTGTTTATTTGTCAAGACGCAAACGTTGTGATTTTGGAATTAGTTACTAATCTGTGGGGACAATTGGACAGATTTGACATATTACTTTGAATAAAATACTAACTCCATCATTTCCTCGTGGTCATATGTCAACGTAGAAACAAATCTCTTTATTCGTTTTACTAATGCACCGTGTAAATATTTAAGACGATTTGTTTTATATAACTTCGTGGGTTTTTATGAAGTCCACTTGGAACTTACTTTGTGGTTTAATGTATTAATGACACCATTTGCGGGTATCAACACGTGTGGGTTTCCTTAATAAATTTAGCTTAATACAGTATATTAGAAACAATTAGGCCTTGTAGAAGCACACTTGACCCAATAACTACTGGTTGTTAAATATTTACTTTTTATAAATAATAGGGAGGTTTCGCAACTTCACGAAATACAAAAACGGTTACGTCATACATTATTGTAACATTTGAATCGAACATCTTGAATATCTGTCACAGCTGGTCAGTATTTTACGATGATCATCAACAATTCGTATGTAAAAAAAAACCACTTTTTTTAACACATTTAGAAACTTTAAAAAATGGAAATTTGGCGTATCCGTTTCAGTTATCGATTTTCGTAAATTTGCAAAACTTCACTATTATAGGCCTAATGACAATTTTAATTAAATTGTTTTACTCTTCATTATGTAATTGTGACCCATTAGAAAATCAATTATTTTGTTCTGTTGTGTCTGACTAACTTTAGGTAAATATTAAGGACGTTTAGAGAGCTTAATTGTTTGGTACCGTTTTGCATGATGTGATCTTAAGTATAGGAAGACACGTTTAAAACATTTCTGGGACAGTGACATCATCGCCAGATGTAGACATAGGAGCACTTATCACACTCAGCCGAGTTCTATTAAATTCTTGCATGAAACTGTCATTTCTCGTTAACATGATCAACTATTAAGAGTGATCGTGAGCTAATTAATTAGCCCACGAGATACATCAATAGCATCCGTCTTTTCTACCTGATTCTCTCGTCATAATTACTCATATATCAACGGTAACCAGATGTCGTTTGATCATGTGTCCGTATTAACTCAAAATACAGTCCACTTCACAATATCGACGTCAAAATCATTCATTTAATTTGTTTATTGAGTTATTACTCTTTATTTTTTTTTCTTGAGGTGATTTCAATACCGTAGTAAGTTTAGCTTTATAGTGAGTATGTGATCTTCTTGTCCATCATCGGTCATCCATTAAACCTCCAGTGTATTGACAACGGCGCCAAACTCTGAAGCGCGTGTCCCAACTGTCGGATGTAGTTTAATATTTTTTATAAGAGGATGGACTTTAAAACTCGGGACGTTCTGAATCGACTGAGAATATATCGGAAATAAATGAGGTTACGTCAGACTGTGGGTCAATTAACGTGACATCAAAATTAGATTCGAACAAAGAAATGTATCTACAATAACTGGTAAATAAACAACAGTACCATATTCGTACGAATAAAAAACACGTAGTTTCAGGTTTGATTAAGAGTTCTTCTCGATTAAACACTCCCTTCTAAAATGCAATTGTCTATAGCGCCACATTTGAAAAGGCGCCCCTCTAATTTGAATAAGGCCCCTGAATGTTTATGAAAATCAATCATACTGAAGAACCTAACCGATTAATGTTCATCAACAGTTAAAATCTCAGGACTGTCGACTGGCGGTTTGTCTGTCTGTCCATCTATCTGCCATCAGTCTCCAGTTACTGTACTAACATTGTGTGTATTTTTTTCTGAAATAGCGCCCCATAAATTTCCATCTATTTCTTTAAACGCCCTCTTTATGCATTCCATTCTGTTTTCATAACACAATTTAAGCGGTCGAATAGAACAATTCGTGCTTAAAATGTCGATATTGCATATATTTTCTTCCACTAGAAACAGGTCATACCCACATCTTGAAGATATAAAAGATTCACACCAAATTTACATTAACATAATAATTTGTTTTTGATTTTTGTCGACGATATACGTAATGCTTGTGTAAAGATTAATCTTATAACATTTGCAGATGACACTAATGTCTA
>JAOTQE010059638.1:0-18935 GCA_025631205.1 Nesometra sesokonis | reverse complement strand
CAAACCAAATTCCAAATTTTGAAAAAAATCCAAGAGATTGAGGAAAATTCTTGGTTGATTTGACATGGAATTACCCAAAAGCCAATGAGGTGGTTAATTCAAAATTACCCTACATTTCTTTGAAAATATAGGGTAAAATTGATCAAACTCAGTAATGAGAATGTACACATAACTGTGTCAGTATGGGTAGATGAAAATGGTAATCTCCTCAAACTATATGTGACTTCATGGGACTAGGCTTATAATAACTGAGTCAGTATGAATAGATGGTAGATAATCTCTTCCAAAGGTCGGAACCTTGATTCCTGTTAAGGTATGACGTAAAAGTAATTTCTCAAATTATTTTCCAATTTAAAATATCTTCTGTTTTTTCAATTTTAAAAACATTTTAGTTTGTATGAATGAAAATTCCAAATATTTAAAATGGTTTTATCTAATTTTGTCTTTAAAACTGCCTTGTCAAAACTACAAAACTGTTGAATATTAATGTGACATGTCCTACAGGTTGTAGAGTAATTATTGGAAGATGGATTTGTCACACCAAAGTCGCAGTGGAAGTGCAGACCTGGTGAGCAGTCGCTCTTGTTTGTATGTACATTGCACATGTATGTGCAAATAATAAACATACAAACTTCTTTGTGGTGATAGTTCAACCAACAAATTTTAATTTTTAGATGTAGCTTATCCTCGATTAGATCTTAATCCTTAAACCATTCAACATATTCTGAAATATTAATCAAGATAATATATTTATGATTGAAATTATAATGTCAAATTTCTTCAATCAATATGCTTTTATCATTAAAATGTTATGTTTAAAAATTGTTTTTTTTTTCTATAACAAAATACGCATTTAGTCCAATAAATGTTTATTTCAATATAAACAAGCATCCCCTATACTGGATAACAGTTAGTTAAAAATACAAAAATCAGTGGTAAAGTCAATATCATCATAGTTTGTAATATCTTTAAAATTACTCAATATAAATATTTAAAATATACATATGGAATACATTGACAATAATGGCCGCTTACAATAAAACATCAAAATTTAAAATAAATAAATAAAGGCTAGAAGTCTATAAAATTAGCATGAATAGAAAAGGACAACACTTAAATTTACAAGGGTCTAGGGAATTTTATAAATGCGGTAAAATATGGAAGGTGGCTATATTAAAAACAGTTCGTTTTACACTTATATGATTAAAAATGTCTGTTATTTCTTATTACCATGTTGTAGATGTTTTTGAAGTGGACAGGGAACTAGTGCTTATAATAAATCTACCTGATTTAGATTTAACAGCGAAGTAACAGCGAAACTCCTATTCAGTTTTTTTCTGCGGGTTGATAGTCATTCTAAATCAAAGACTTGAGGGCCTTCTCATAAGAGATGTAATCCCTAATGAGAGTACATCGGCATGCACATTTTTGTCTTCCATCAAGACATGTTGATGGCGTTTTTTTGAGACCCGAGGCCCACAATGGGGACGCATATACTCCAAGAGAGGATGGACATATCCCTTATAAATACCAGTAAGCTCAATTTTGTCTAAGCTAACCTGCTTAAATTTTATGATCATAAAAGAGCTTCTTGCTAGCTTTACTATAAATTGCATCGGTATTACTTTTCCATTTCAAACTCATTGTCAATAAAATCTCCGCTAAAAGTTTACACTACAATTGTGATAATATGATCAGAGATGCAGACACTCTTATCTTGAAGTTGCTTTAAACAAAAAGGAAATAAACATAAATTTGCTGTAAAGTATATTCCAAGATTATAGTTGGATTGTTAAACAATTCGGATTATATAACAGTATAAAGGTACAGAACAGTTAATTTTCTCAAAACCTAACCTTAGAAGTCAATGCCTAACCAAAGTCCAAAAATCATGAAACCAGGGTAACTATATTTAAAATTGCATTGCTTTATGCTGAACTGTCCGAAAAACCAAACTCTGACAGTCCAGAAAATGGGTTGAGATTTTTGGAGAGTTGAATGGTTTTAAGAATTTACTAATTGAGTTAAAACAAGACACTTTTTCATAGGGCAGTGGGAAACGTGAAAACAAAGTAGCTTTTTAGGGCATGATTTGTAAAAATGATGCATAAAACTACATATTAGGATATATAAAATTAGTTTTTTTTAAATTTAATAATCCCAATTAGTATTGCTAACTTTCATATCTGTACAAATCAAACTTTAATTATCACTTTGACAATATGGATTAAGTCCCACATTAGCTGACAAATTTTAATTAATTAAAGTGGTGGAGCCAAGGTCCTTTATGATTTGATGATGATTGGTTCTGGGAACAAGGTACCCATGCGAACAAGTGCAATGTGTTTAAAATCCCAAACCAATACCTATTATCCACTGCAGTCAAATACCTAAATTACACCCGAATGCCTTTGCTGTCTTCGTAAATATAATGTGAATATTTGAAAGTAAAATGCTCAGCGCTAATTAAACCTATCACGCTTTTAAAATGCATTTCCTAATTGAAATACTGAATTATCTTAGCACGATTATTTGGACTTGTTTTCTTCCCAGCTGTGTACACCTCTGTGATCTCGGCTCACAAATTTATATTCAACCCTTGCATGTACTATTTTGTTGAAGGTTTTGAGTTTTTAAATTTACACTGTTTTGTGCTTTACTGATTATTTTTATTCTGATAATAATGTATGTAAAGAGAAACAAAAAGAAATCATGAACAGAATAAATGTTTATAATAATTTTATTTGATTTTAAGATGGTTGAGAATATGGTAGGAGAGTGTCAGAGGTCGGTTTGTTAAGTTTATCATGACAATACTGTTCCATTCTATGTTAGAGGATCATCATCACTCACTTCATGCTAAACTAAAATGTCATTATATTGTATGCAGCGGCCGTTTCTGGACACCGACCTCTCGCACTAACCGTTATCTTCTCTCCTACCTACAACATGCTATGTTATACAATTTTCATAGTAATTTTAAATGTTTATATTTTATCATACCGCTTTGTACAACGAGCATCAAATTTCCTGAAAAGGATGAAATAAAATGAGTCCGAGTATAACTGGGTTTACATCAAATTACATTTGGATCAGCCATCTGGATCAGCATCCTTTCATCCTTGATCTTGCTATAGATGAATGTTCAGATTGAGATTTATGCCAATTCAATTGATGCAGATGAATGATCGGATATAATTTGGTGTTCAATCAGTTTATTGGAATAATACAGTGCTATTAATCATCATTGAGATGATAAATCTTGCATTCTGTATTCAATATTACCAATAGGTAACTTACAGGCTTTCTCTTGAACATGTATTTTTTATGTTTATTAATAATAAGTGAAGACTTAGCGCCTGTATCATCCACGTTCAAGATTCAAGATTCAATTTATTCTGTCCTTTCGGAAATTCATACAGGCACAATCGCTCACGAAAATATTTACATAATTAACAATATGAAACACATAAACAATAAAATATATTACATGAAACTTAGGCCGTTAAAAATTCTTATTGAAGAGGGAATGAATGAGTTGAGTTAAGGGCGCTCATGGTTCTTTGTTTTATTTATATAGCACTCTTCACTCACAGTCCTGTTGAACATAATTTTCACGCATTCAGTGACATTCTCCTCCCCTAAATGTCACAGAGGTATACTCTGTTGTTCCCGGCAGGGGATGTATAGACCAGTACACTGGGTAAACCCCTACTCATCTCGACAGATGCATGGGGTTCTTTTAAGTACATACGAGCCATTGTAAACACTTGGCCATGGTTTATTGTCCCAAGAAGATTTTATAGTTCACTATAAAACCTCCTTGATTGTCCTTAACCGAGAAGATTTATTCCACCACCAGAACCAGGCATGATCAAGCCTTGAACCTCTGCAATTGTTTTTAGTTTGTGTTTTCCCTGATATAACCGCGTTGCCGTATGACTGACAATTGATCACATTACATGATTTTAGCAATGCCAACATCCATGTTTTTAACAAAAACCAAAAAACCCCGATAAATATATTTTATACCAATAAAACCCTCATATTATGCAAATTACAGTACATGCAGAATAGGACAGATAGGATTTTATTGATAGTTGGTGTATAAATTACATTGATATAGTGCTTTTATGGATGATGTCAAAATTATTCTACTGCAGGTACTGCAGTAATCTAAATTGCTATTAACTCTACTGCAGTTAATGCAGCAATCCAGTGCTATTGTTTTCCTATTAAAACAGGTTGTTATATCTGGACATGTTGTTTTAAGTAATTATTGAAATAATACTGTTGTAATTTAATTTCTGCAGTAACTGCAGCAGGGTAATTTTGATGATTCCCTATAATGATAAATGTGCTATACATGAACTGATCATCGGGTGAACATTGATCTCAATAAGGGTTGAACTTGTGGGGTTAATCACCTTTTATTGCTTTTTTGGGGCTATTGATATCCCATACTCTTGCCAAAGGCCTGTAAAGTGTTTCATGCAGTCCGTTGGTACCCTGAAAACATGGTGCCAAATCATATGCTTGATCGAATTTGATTAGGGTCTACCAATCCAAGGGCCTAGGCCTTGGGGTAAACATTTATCTTTATCCACCCATTTGCCAAATACAAGTCGCTTGTACAGATTGACTAATTATGATCGTTGGTGGTGCTACATAGGTTACAGTATTGACCAGATATAAGCGCCTTGGGGCAAGTGTAAATATATAGGTTCTTTCCAGTTTTTTTGATGTAACTTTGAGGATAAATGTTCACCAAATGAACACGAAAAATAGCCATAGCAGAATCGTGTTCTGACCTACGATCTGCTAGACATTGTCTTATGAAAGGTACTATGCATTTGGTAACAGAAAATGTAAGATGTATACATATTATCAAAGCTACTTAACACCAATAATCCATTAATAAATATGTATAAAACAGTCTCTGTAGAAGATGCAAGTTATTTTGTTAAAAATTAGAACTGTTATTCACATCAGATCCATTGTATTTCTGAAAGATAGTGATAACAAAACATAAATCACAAACTTGCGTTACTTTATAAAGAGTTTGTTTTGTACTATGATTTTTTTTAAGAGAATTGACTTATTGGATGGAAATAATCTCAGAACCTTTCAACTCTAATTGAATTGATAAAATCTAGAAAGATAATAATAGAAAAATCAATTAATTTTAATGATGCATGACTCTTTAAGTATCTATTTAGATCTAAGTATACAAATATTGCCGTTGTTTATCTTTGTGCAATGTTTTCCCTTTAGTCCACTATTAATATCTTAATCAATTATTGTATTGCATTTAAGTTCTACTCCTAACAATAATTAGATTCAATATGGCCGCTCTTTTTAGAATGTTATCTATTTCATACAGTAGTAGCATTATTATTATAGAAAACAAAATGTGAATATATACTTTGTGTGATTATTCTTTTGTGGGACAGTCCAATATATTGCACTATCCTGTATACAAATTTCACGTGCACTTTCTTTCGTTTACTCTACGCTCGCCTTTCTCTCTTCGGGGATATTCTTGGATACAATGTTCGTATCTGTTAGGATGGCTTTCGGCCGTTGGATGTGGCAACTCAGCAGGGCCATCATATTATAGTGGCCCTGCTTTTGGAGTGTCAACACTCCAAGCCCACTCCAATGCCACCACCGCAACAACAGATCTCCCAGTCTGAATCGGAGGTGAGAGGTCGTATATTGCATGGAATATTTTTTTGTATCTTTGTCGCACTTTGTTTTGCCTTTGTGAATAAATGCATGTTTGTTGTTACCTACCGTATATATGCTTGTTTGGTTACTTTAATAGTTGTATGTACCTACAGTATATTATAAAGCAAAGTAAGGTAAATTTTAATTATCTCTCTGTAGACAGAACCTCTATAAAACTAAGTTTTTTTGCTGAACAGAACTGTCCTGAAAACCGAACAAATTTGATGGTCCAGAGGTTAATTGGTTTAGGGAGTGTTGATTGTATTAAAATATGATCATTATTGCGAAAAATGCAAGGTTTATTCAATTTTTTTAGCAGTAATATCAATCTTGGCCAGCTTGACTGAATACTCTATTAGTCCCCATAAAAAAGTAGTAGTTTATCATCTTCACGAGCATCACTCCATTTTACTATTTAGACGATCATGTTTTCTGCCATATGCACTTAAAATGCTTTGGATTTTCTTAACATAAATTAATAAGAACGATTCTCGAGCTCACAACGTTGTACTTGGCTATGAATAGGCCTGCAATGATCAATACTTGTTGTAGGCTGGTGCACTGGTATTTGCGTCGTATTTACGGGAGTCTAAAATAATGTTGGTCTAGTAGCCGAATGTGAGACCACTAGGCCTGCAACATTAGAGGGTTGGTTAAAAAAAACACCCACCCTGATCAGTTTTTATGCATTGGTAGAGTGATAAACTAATATATTTTTTTATGGGGCCTTTGATATAAACTAGTCCTGGTATCTTTATTAAACACTGTAATGGAGTTTGTAAAACCTTTTTTTCTGATGTAAAAATTGCTTGATTAGTAGAGTATGCTTGCATTTTGAAACCAAATTTCTTGGTGCACTCTAGGCACACTCCAGACTAAGCACCAATTCGTAAAGCATGCTAAAGCTTTATCACTAATTTATTTGCCTTATTGAGGGACAAAAATAAAAATATATTTTTTAGGTTATTTAGCACATACAGGTTGCCACATAATATATACCATGTATATATTTAATCATTATTATTTTAGGTTCATATGATAAACAGATAAAATAAGTGATGAATGTTGTTAATTGAAAACACACATGATACAGTATAAAATAATTAATGAATGTTGTTAATTAAAAACACATACAGTACACTTGACAATAATACATTTGAAGGAAGTGGAATACTAACGTGCATTGTGTTGATCAATCGTTCCATGTATATTATCTTCAGAATTCCCACAGAACATACAGACATGAAAAATCTAAAAATGTGTCTACAGTATAAATTGGAAAACGATCATACTGTTTCTTTGAAAAATGTCTGTATTTCAATCAATATTTTTTGTTTATCTCTCTTTCTAACCATTCTAAAAGCAATTTGTCTTTTAGTATATAATGCTCATTATAGTGTGTTATTTTAGTGACATTATCTGCGTAATTATATGTCCGTTTTGTTTATGTGCCTTAATTGGAGATGTGCATGTGCAATCATTAATGTTGCTTCTGTGTAATTGCAGCTTGTCTGTACTTTAATTTAGTGTCTGTCGTGGTAATATTTATGGTGAATTTGTTTTATTGTTTCATTTGTTGTTATTGCCATTACAATGTACTATTATCCTGAGTTCTGGCTGGATAAAAATACAATGACACTGCTTTTTGTTGTGGCTGTAGCAATTAAAAAACCACAGCAGCCATTACAGTGAAATACTGTATGCATGCAATGAAGCCAGGAGTTGGGTCCCTGGATGAATCTATTGGGTCTCTGGATGAATTTACTGGGCTCCTGGATAAAGCCATTGGATCCTGGATGAAGCCTTTGACTCCCTGGATGAAGTTATTTGGTCCCTGGATAAAGTTACTGAGTCCCTGGAAAAGAAGTTATTGGGTACCTGGATGAAACCATTTGTTTTTTATGAAGACATTGGGTCCATGAATGAAGAAATTGAATCACTGGATCAAACCATTGGCTCCCTGTATGAAAACAGTTTTTCAAGTCTATATCACCTAAAAATTGGTGGTATTCTTAATGTATTTCTAGACTAGATGAATATTAATTCTATGGATATTGGATATGATAGTGGATTATCATCTTATGTATGAAATTATTTTCATATAAAGTAGTTTAGTATTCAAAATGGCTTACTTGTTAACTTGTTTTGTAAATATTTATATGGTAGCTTGTTCATAAAGTAGTATCATGTAGATATATAGTGGTAGTTTTAAAACAACTGTCCCTTTAATAACATTAGTTGCTTGCGTATGTGCCTTCACTTATCTATAAATGTTTGGATGACAAAGATCAAAATTTAAAGGAGGATTTGCAGTTTAAGGCATTAACTTAGAGCTAGTATATAAAATATAGTTGATCGATGAAAAGCTTAAAGAAAAGATGGGGAGAAGATTATGTGATGGCATACTTGTTTCCAATTTTATTGTCTAGCAATCATAGTAATCACATGTTTAATGTATTTAATATTTTTTAAGATGTCAATATTTAATTTTTCGTTTACTAAACTATCCTGGTTAAATGTGTACTGAAGGTTAATGCTGAGTATTACTGTATATTGTAAAATTGGCCATTATAATTAAATAATTAAATTTCTGTTACCATTATTAATTATTAGCCTATAATTAGTTAATTATTAAATACATAAGATAGCACAAATCACAAAAAAAATATCTGTGCTTTGGTAAACAAGTGTATAGAAACAAATAAATGGTATGCAGCATGTGGATACAGCCTTGTTACTGACAAAGGGACAAGACCCTGGTAGGCACAGTTGTCTCGGTCATCTAGGACTTGGGTGCCAGCATTCCTAGGTAGAGCAATGGAAACTAGCTGATATAGTAAAGTTTGATACAAAATGTAATGTTTTAAATAGCAATGTACAATATGTTTGGTGTTTAGAATATCAATGTTATTATAATTGTTTTCTTAAGGCATACACAATTATGCGTGCTTGCTCCAAGCTTGCTTTTACTACTGATGCTGCATTTTTAGAAAGTCCAGACTTTGTCTAACGATGTAAATTACAACATTATATTGAAGTTCCTAAATCAGCTAAAAGCAGTTTGTCCTCCGGAGAATCTTAAACGGCCAACAAGATCAGATTCTACGAGTACGATAAATTTTATATGAAACACAAGAGATTGAATTTGATCATCATATGAATTCATCTAAAAGGGGGTCAATAAAGAGTACAATTTATTTGGATAATTATGAACTTTTTGATTTTATTTCGTTTAGATGGTTTTCACAAAAAAAATCATCCTTTAGTTTAAAAATGAATTTAAAACCATTAACTATCTATCGGTCACTAACAGTCAATAAAATTGAATTTTTCTATTTGGATTTTGCTATTAGTAATTCATTGTAATATTTTTGGTAATATTCCTCTAATAATAATAATAATAATTTAACATTTACATGATTCAAATTCAATTTTAATCATCAAAGGGCCAGAGTGGACTAGATGTTTCAGAGTCCATAACCTGCTTCTCACCTCGCGTCCTTTGTAGCTACTACATTAGGGCACATCCTAAATTTTGCTAGCCAGTACACATTGCAACAATAAAGATTGTTTTAACAATTAATAAGTCTAAAATGAACATTGAATTTATTTAAATTCCTCCAAAGTCTCATTTTATATTGATTGCAAATGAAAGTCATATAACAGACATTAAACTTTCAGTCTTGTAAGAAAGACACTTTTGTGACGCAAACCTGAAAATGATATTTATCGTCGCGCAAACAAATAGATTACACATTCACCGCATCCCTTTTGAGAACGTGCGGAGGAAATGAAAGGTCATTACCCTAAATATATTTGATTTTGATTCGCACTATCGCTTTCAAATCTTTTAATAACGAAACAGATCTTTGGCAAGGAAATATATGAAAACTTAAACTTTGGAGTGTTTTAAGCTTTCTCGTTTAATATGATTGTGGTGTTTTAGAGTGATATTTCCGTTGGAATATGCAGCTAAGGGAAAGATGTACCCATGATAATAAAAGCAGAAATGCCTAAAAAAGCTTGATTGTCACACAGTCTTTGAAAATAAGCTGTCATAATACATATCCATCATTCCTGATGATGACATAATTCATGTTGAAATATTGAATAAGGTTTTGAAAGGCCATATAATGTGTTGCAAATTTTTAAATATTATTTGAAGTAAAAGATTCCAAGTTTGCAATACACTACCAAACTAGACATAATAAATACTTGGGTTTCTTTTCAGACATCTAAGTTTCTTTTACAGAAAGTTGTATATGACTATATATTGACATGACATTATCGCATCATGACCATATATGGACATATCAATAACATATATGGGTATATCACTATTTTTGTTCAAAATAAAATTTGATAGTCTGGAATATGCTCTGGTTTTGTTACATTTTAATTGTCATGTTTTTTTTTTTTACTTTTATTCTTGTAATTTTTTCCAATAACGTCAGATGTGGTTATTTCCATCTGTGGTATGCACATATTACACACATTTCCTGGTCATTGTTTTGAATCTTTTAATTTGTTTAACTTCACATTGGCCACCAGTTTCAACTCTTCAATCTGCCGTAATACCCTCAAAGCAATACTGCATAAATCACAACCTTACTCCAAATCCACTCATAATCTCTGCACATCTTCTCATAATTTCAAACTCGTCGGAAAATATCAGACCTACTTTCAATGCAGCTTGAGTTATAGGACTGCGACAACACTTGGCTTTCATCCAAAAATTTACATTGGGCAACCAATTTGAAAACAAGTTTGCCCAGCAGCTATCTTGTTGTTGCCTAGTTCATATGTCTCCATCAACCGCGAGCAGTTGAGGCGCTGGATTGTGAGGTAAAAAAACAAGAGCCAAATTGTGTTCACTACCACATTCGATGCTATTAGAAGTAATTTATGTCACAGCCTCAATTAATTTGTAAGTTTCAGGGCATTGCTTGTGTCTGTAAATGGGCTATCACACAATAGAGATCATAGCTCACTTATGATCCGCTTGCAAGTGGCAAGATAGAAATAGACAGTGGCAAACATGAAGGGTAGGTGGTAAAATGATTTAAAAAAAAGAAAAGTATTTTGATTTTTCTTTAGAGGTTTAATTTGGGTGGCAGCTTGAAATTAGGCTGGGTGGATGGCCTTAAAATAACCTTTAGGTTGGTTAATAAATTCTGATGAGTGGCCAGCTGTGCTCTGTCCAATATGATCTTTGACTCAATGCTATGGCAGCATTCAAAATGTTAACTTTTTGCTTTAGTTTTTTTTTTATTGCAAATTAAATTACACCACAACCCAAGAAGCGCTTTGTAATCCATCCAGGAAAAAAAAAAACATGCATACAGGATTATTTAATATTTTTGATTGATTAATAAACTGTTTATTGATATTTCAGGATGGATTTACCCCTCTAGCCGTGGCCCTCCAGCAAGGACATGATAAAGTTGTTGCGGTACTACTTGAAAACGACCGTGCTGGCAAGACTCGTTTACCAGCTCTGCACATTGCAGCCCGAAAAGACGATTCAAAAGCGGCTGCTCTGCTTCTACAGAATAAACATGACCCAGACGTGACATCAAAGGTATTATACTGAATTATACAGATTTGACTATACTACAAGCCAGATGGAATTATTTGAAAACATTCAGATTTTGCTTATTAGTTAGAGATTTAAAACTCATGTAAAATGGTAATAATAATATTTATATATTATTGAATGCCTTTGAGGTAGATACCGAAATATATTGTATGAATTCTGGCAAAATATTGGACAAGTCGAAGATGAGTTTTGTATTCAACGCATGAAAAAAATTACAAAAAAATTTGTTGAAATTAAATTGCTTATCTTGATGAAATATATAAGTTACGTGCATGAAATTAGAAATTTGAGTATTTTAAAAATAATTATCCACCCCGATAACGTAACAAATTCGAAAAAGTAGCCAAAACATCAAAACGACTTGAAGTCTCTTAATTTTTGACCATTCTTCTGTGTAAAAATCTTATTAAATAAATTTCTATTCTCAAGGTCTTACATTTTATGTTACTCTGATATGAGCAAGTTATTTTTAAAATTAATTTTGATGATTTATTTTTGTCATTTTCAAGTGACAATACATCTTTAAATATATTAACACAGCGAGTACAGTATTATCCATATCTCCATAGGCATTCAATATTTATAACTATTATCCATATTCTCCAAAATTAAGAATGACCTATAATAATGAATTCAAATTTACCTTTGACCTAATAGATAAGTGCAGTGGCAAACTTACAAACACACGAACACACAATCACACCCACCAATACGACTGAAAACATAACCATGCCATCTTCATTGGCGTAGGTAATAATAATGTGTATTTTATAAATAACTCAATTTTCGTTTTTTTTCCCACTTATGCCTCCTTGGCTTGAATCTGCCACATGTTACTATTAGTTTGTTTAACTCTACACAGGTAGTCATTTCAGAATCCAAATCTCTCAAATCTTTTAAGTACCATTAAATTTGACAAGCAGAATAATTATCTTATTATAGTGTGAATGTACTTCTAACAACAAATTATATTCTTGTTTTTTAGAGTGGTTTCACACCTCTACACATAGCCTCCCATTATGGTCATGTCAATGTGGCCATTCTACTCATTCAGAAGGGCGCCACCATAGACTATTCGGCGAAGGTAAGTCTGTTATGATTGTATTTACGACCAATATTTTCGATAATCTGGATTAAGTTCATAGCATGATAATTTCAGAATTATTATGTTATTGTCGTTGCATTATTCTCTGACATTGAATCTCTTGCTTTTAGAATATAATTGCAAAAATTACTGGAAATTTGCTGAGGTAGAACCAAAATCGTGCAAATTTCACTGCACAAATTATCTTGGTAAAAGGTTCATCCCATTATCTGTTAAGGACACATCATCTAAGCAATATTCTAATTGCATAATTGGTTAATTAAATGAAATGGTTTAACAATATATGATTATATACTAATTGTGTTTTTGTTTTATAGAACAATATTACCCCACTACATGTAGCATCAAAATGGGGTCGTGTGAACATGATCAATACCCTATTGGACAGGGGAGCAAAGATAGATGCAAAGACACGGGTAAGAAAATATTTTTTATATTCCATTAATACAAATTTTAATAAAGTCACTCAGATATGCTACTTAATAAATTGAGAATTGATTTATTTTTATCTACAATTATATTGTTCCTATAAAATACTATTATAAATGTACTTTTAATAGGGAGGTTTCTTAACTTCACAAAATATGATAACGAAAATGGTACGTCACACTTGCATTTTTGAAGTTGCTAGGTGTGTTAAAAAATATATAAAATTTTCCATCTACGAATCTTTGATTGTCCCAAAATACTGACGAACTGTGACAGATATTCATGCTGTTTGATTCAAATGTTACAAGAAATTACGACATATCCCTTTTCGTTTAGAACTTGGATATTGAGGTACGCTTTACGGAACAGTCTGCAGCACAATAAAAATTGAGTCATTAGACAGCATTGCCTTTTTATCTATACTAACAATTGTAATTAAAATATGATGTAATTGTGATAACATAAATCTCCGGTAAATTGTATTTATGAATAATTTCTCCTACAATGATTAGAACCTTTCTGTTGAAATTTAAATAATGTTTTGAGCTGCCCCAATTAAAAGTAACCTGTGAGAAAGTAAATGCGTTTGGGACAAATAAATTATAAATATATCTTTAACATGATGATCAACATATAAAAAAAATAATATTGCATTGCAATGATATTTGAATTAATTTGTCATCACAGAACAGCTATGGTTAATGACATACCCAGGCCATCCATACTTAAAGGTTATACATGCTTGGAATTCCAATCACATGGAGAATGTGTTACTACTGAAACACATGGCTGTAAACATACAACTAAAATAATTTCTGATGTGAAATTGATATTGTTAATACAATATATTATAAGTTGTATGCATATATTTATTATTTACTATTTATTTTATTCACTAGATATTGAACTTAACACTAGAATTGCAATTCTGTGTTGGCACCTACTATTGATAGTCATCAGGCTTTGTCACAAATATTTTAGTTAAATATTAATAATTGTAAATTTACTTCCATTTAACTGATAAATCAAAAACTTTTATGAAAGATTGGGAATGCAATTTTGCCATAACAACAGCATTAAAACATAACAAGATTGGTTTGATTCTGGGCAAGTCCTTCAATTGTAGCTGCTTCCATGGAATTGCACTTTGGGGCAATGTTTTCTATGAAAGTTCACTATCTAGCCGTTAAAATAATATCTATTGTTTTATGTTCCAGAAAGACCAAGATTAGTGTTACAACAGTGTTGTTTTTTTACTGCAATTTTGATAAAGATGGTTTAGAAAAAGATCTATTTCTTAATTATTACCTATAATTTGATGTAGAAACTGTAATTCATACTTTAAGTATTGAAATACGTGCTGTCATGGGGGGATTCATTATTTCAACATTGATTATGTCATCATCAGGATTTCCTGAAGATAATATAAGAGTTTGAAATATCAAATCCCTAATGCATTATGCTTTCATATTTGAGATTAATCAATATGTATCTTTACTATTGAAGTGTTTTTTTTTTTGTATTAGTTTTTATGTGGGCCTATGTTTTTCTTTTTTTAGGATGGCCTAACTCCATTGCATTGTGCCGCCAGGAGTGGACATGACCAGTCAGTAGATCAACTTATTGAACGAGGTGCTCCAGTCACAGCTAAGACCAAGGTAATTATTAATTCATATTCTTTTAATAACTACACAGTCTCATAGTTAAAGCACATTTCCAAAGTTTTAGTGACATACAGACTCTTTTTCACAATTTTCGAAACAAGGCCAAATTCATAAATTGATATTATCACAAAGGCTCACATTGTTGATCATGAAGTTCATGAATATTCCCATGTGTTATATACTGATTAATAAACTAAGTTGTATCTTGCACATAAACAAGTTTCTCATGAGCTTAGTAGCAGGGATGTAGCTAGAAAAACACAATCATTGGTGGCAGCTATTAAAGGGTGAATGGTAAAGTGTTTAAAAACAATATTTTGCCCTTTTTTAGGGGCTTGGGTGGGTGACAGGTTAAAGATTAGGCAGGGTGGAAGGTCCTTAAGTAAGCTTTAGGGTGGGTGGAAAAGAGCTGCCACTGCCCAGCGTAATTAAATCTATGCAGTACATCCAATTCCTCATGTTTCATGATCATGTCCTCATGGTTGAATGTGATAAAAAAAAACACTACTCACTCATATAAAAAGTGTGTATTAAATGATTTATCAAATTTGTGCTCCTACATCAGATCTAAAAATTCAATAACACTATTTCTCCATCAGTTCACTCACATCTTTTTGTTTTTTTTTTTCTTAATTAGAATGGCCTAGCCCCACTTCATATGGCAGCTCAAGGAGACCATGTGGACAGTGCTAGACTTCTGCTATTTCACAAAGCTCCTGTTGATGACGTCACAGTGGTAAGTCCTAGTGCTGTTAAAGCAACAAAATCTTCCATCCAAACATGAGTCTTGGTTTTGCATTTTTGCATTGCTTTGTCCAGGTTTTCCCTTGGTATCATACATGTGTAGTTTAAACTGTGAGAGTGAATATTGGTGCCAGGGTATTGTCTCCACCCTTGAGGGTGAGTCAGTAGGTACATATGAGATAAACATTACAAATGATTTGATCACATCTACGATGTTGCATAAAATGACTTGCTGTGTATGTTTTAAATGATGCCGTGAGAGTAGTTTATCTCTTTAGGCTTATGCCTTTTGCTTGCTCCTGAAATTGTGTGTACACTTTAATTTGGCTAAAAAGGGATCATATAAAAATTATCCTCCTTTGATTGCTGCAGTTAATCAGTTAAAACAGTATTATTTCAATAGCTGCAAGAGAATTACTGAAAACAATTTGTTAAGATAAAACTTTGTGGGAATGCAGTCACCGAAGAAAACTTAATGGCACTGGATTACTGCAGTAACTGCAGTAGACCTAATAGCAATATATTTCTGCAGTAATTGCAGTAGAATAATTCCAATATTGTCCCTAAAATATATATTGTTATAAACTGATGATGACATAATATATGTTGAAATATTGAATCCACAATTATCACCCCAGTCATCGGAACAAACGCCTGTAGAATACAATCCATTCCACAATGTTGCACCTGTGATTTGTACCTCCCATGTACCCATTTATGCTCCTGGGTGAAGAGAGTTAACATGGATAAAGTGTCTTGCTGAGGACCACAAACAGCTGACCAGTGTGAGTCTCAAACCACCAACCTCATGATTTGAAGTCTGTAAAGCCACCACTGCGCCAACTGCTTCCACATGTTTATGTCGTATGTTGTATGATATGATACATGATTTTAAATAAGTAATAAAATTTTTATTGCATATAATGAATGTCCTTATATCTTTATTACAGGATTATCTGACACCATTACACGTGGCTGCTCATTGTGGACACCACAAGGTTGCTAAGCTCTTACTGGACAGAAAGGCTAATCCAGACGCCAGAGCATTGGTAATTTGTTTTATGATAAATATTTAAATATTACAATTGTTTAATTATTTTTAAATATTTTGTTTTTAAACCAGTATATCAAATAATGCCAGTGATTTTGTTGGTAATTTATTGTTTAAAGTAAAACAAAATATCAAGAAATAAATATAAATGCGAGGTCTCACCACAAAATGAGTTGCATCATAGATGAGATCAATATGAGATAACCACCAAAAAACCCTAGTCAAATTTGTGAGAAATTTAGTTTTCATTAATATGAGTAGTATGGTACTTATATTTCATTATAATATATTTTTAAGTCACAGAAAATTTCCTGAAATTTATAGTCTTTTAATTCTTTATTTTTACATTGTTACATTGGTGATTTTCTCAGAACTGTGTTTCCATACTTGAAAATTTCAAATGCTTTTATCTTTGATCTACTTATCCAAGGAATGTCATTTGAAGTGTAGATTCTTTTCTCTATGATTACAGCTTATATTATGTTCTGTTGAAAGGTACTAATAACTCCATTTTGGATTTTCCTACCATGAGACTCATTTTGTGGTGAGATGTGTTTTCATGGTGTCATATTATGTCCTTTGTAATTCACGTCACATGGTCTTACAAAACTAAAATAATATGTAATTGGATAATTATTCATATAAAAAATATTTAAATATAACCCCACATGAAAATCAACAGATATGCTGTTTTCTTTTCATTTGAGACTACTTTATGCTAGGTTTCAAGAATTGTTTTAAAACCTAGTGTCTGTTTTATTTGACTGTTTTTTTTATATATGTATATCTTGTGTAATTTAACAACTTCAACTTGTTTTTATATTCAAATTCTTCTCATTAAAATCTTTACTACATGTTTGAACTTACAAAGTAGTCATTAAGCTTAAACTCCTAATTTCCCATTGGAGCTAGTTAATAAATTCCTTGAAAAATATACTCAAAATCTGTTCTAATTTTGTTTTTCTTAATATTTATAACCAGCATATAATTCCTGATTAGTGGTATATGCTCCGACTAACAGAGTAATTTACTTTTTGAAGCAATTAGTCAATAATCAATTTATATCTTGTTGTGATAATAATAATTAGTGAACAGTCGTTAAATAACCATAGAGGTTGAATATATATTTTGTTAATGGATATCTTTGGTAACTGTAAAACTCAAATCAGAAACTGTTCTTTAGACTAGTCTTGTTTAAAAATGAACTATGCAATTGATCTTCATTAGATTCAATTTTAACAAAATGTATAAAAACAAAAAAAAGGGGGGGGGGATGACCGTACATTGTTTCGTTGTATTTACAGTTAGCTAATCAGATCTTTGGTTATCCTAATACTTGAATCAGAAACTGTTCTTTAGAGTAGTCTTGTTTAAAAATGAACTATGCAATTGATCTTCATTAGATTCATTTTTAACAAAATGTATAAAAACAAAAAAGGGGAGGGGATCACCGTATATTGTTTTGTTCTTTTTACAGGTAGCTAAACAGTGGATCGTTTGATAAACAAATAATATTTTTGACTTTCAGATGTTAAAGATTTCACCACATTTAAACAATTTTAATGCAAATAATGACATATACATTTTAAAATGTTTGTATTCATTAAATTTTATGTACTATAATATTTTCACAAATATCTTTAAATGACAATCTTGGAATGAGTAGATCAAAAATACGGCAATTTAATTTAAAAATAAAAAAAAAATGAAAAGTAAAAGACTGTCAATCTCAGATAATCTGCATAAAGGATAACTTCTTGCATGAAAACTGCAAGTATATTAAAATGGAATGTACTATATGGTAGTACTCATAATTAAAACAAAAATTCTCGACATTGTTTTTAGAACTATTTGGTGACCATAATTTGATAAAACCTACAATGGGATTCATTTTGTAGAGAGACCTCACATATTCAATTCAATAACTTGATTTCGTACCATAGCATTGCAAACATATAATTGAGACACGGCAAAACCACCAAGTTGTCGCACAGGAAGTTATTGAGAAATAACCAAATAAACAACAGGAAATATAAACAAATACAAAGGAAATTTGTGTATATTTTTTCCGATAACTTCAGTTATACATGTCAGATTTTAATAATTGACCCCTCATTTAAAGCTTGTGAAAAGTGTAATACAGTTGTGACAATAACTCAATTTTCAATTTTCCTACAACTTGGTGGTTTTGCTGTATCATGCCTCAATTATAGATAAATGAAAAAGATAGTGTAAATCATTGGCCTTATTACCCTTCTTTCTAGTAAATACATAAGCATGATACAGTACTTATGGTAATTACAGTTGCATATAGAGTACTATACTACTTGAATCACAACAGTAGATGATGCTCATTGTTGTTAACAATACATCCATTTCGTACCTGAACGATTTTGGAATCTTATACTCAAGGATAGGAGTTTTGCAATGACACATTTTAAAACATAATAATTTAGCATCGGAATGTACTATAATATACAAATATATACTGAGATGAAAAGCTCTAGTTAAAACTATGGGTCCCAAGTGACTGCAAAAAAGTACTTTTGCAGTCACTGAGGGACCCATAGTTTTAATCCAGAGCATTTCATCTTAGTATATATTTGTTTTATA
>JAOTQE010059627.1:0-18935 GCA_025631205.1 Nesometra sesokonis | reverse complement strand
ATTTGTTTATATTTCCTGTTGTTTATTTGCTTATTTCTCAACAACTTCCTGTGCGACAACTTGGTGGTTTTGCCATGCCTTGCCTCAAATGGTTACTTCGCTAGCCTTCTGATGTTCATTTTTGGATCTTTATGCATTTAGTGGGGGAAAATTAGGAACCAAGTCAAAGTTATGCTACAGTTACTGCAGTAATCCAGTTGCAAAGTATTGTTTCTTTAGCTAAAAAAGATTACTGAAAACAACATGGCAAGATGTGACGTTTGTATCCATGTAGTCACCAAAGATAACATAATAGCACTAGATTACTGCAGTAATTGCAGCAGACTTAACAGCAATACATTACTGCAGTACCTGCAGTAGAATAATCTTAACATGGTCCCTTAGAATTATTTTTTAAATAATTATTTCTTCTCAAAATATTTATGTTTAAGGTTGTAACTTTTAATAAGTATTATAAAAACTCACTGCTTATATATTTCTACAAAATTAGCAAGTTATTTTCAAAATCAACACTGACAATACATCTTAAGGGTTAAGATAAAGTGTCCATTTATAGTGAATTCATTACTTGTCTCAGTGTGTTTTTAACGAACAGTAACTGCTCACTATTGCGCATTTTAAACTCAGGTTACCTCTAATTGGTTTTTTTTTTGGCCGTACAGGCTTCCATTACTACCACTAAAATGGAATGTATTGGAGACTACTGCAAGCATTAACGAACACATTAAAAAAATATTAGACCTTTTTTAAACAAGGCTTTGACAAGGTGTGTATTACCGCTTAAACATAACATGTCACATAGATGACGTGATAGGTTAATGCTGTGTTTTAAGTAAGCAAAGGTCATGAGTTCGCATCTCAGTTTATGAAAGAAGACTTTGGACGGATGGAGGGATGAAATATTTTGGGGTGATAACCAAGGATAATCCAAAGAGTCTGAAGACTTGCAATGGGGTTCTTCTGGTGGTGATTGGGCAGTAAACTGGGATACAATTCCCTACTCTTTTCTGAAAAATCTACTGCATTCTTTAACATGCACATAAGCCATATAGCACATGGTACCAATGGCTTAAATGTCCTATCCGAAAGATGGCGTGATGTTATCTTGCATTTCGACCCTCCAGCCAAAACACATGGACAGTGGCAATGTACACTCGTACCAGGGACAAACAAGTCTTCATGGCACAGTGGACAATAAAGTGACTACCACCAGTTCAGCCAACTGAGCAAAATTACACTTCCCTTTGAAAAAAATAACTCTGTCAGGATGGTAGATAATGGTGGTGACAACGTAGACATAGGTAGTTAACAGGGTTAACACTGTAATAACCACCATAAACCAGCCTTGCTACCTATATATCCCATTATAACCAAGACCCATATACTGTATCTCTGGCAATTAACGTCCCAAGGGAGCCTACTGATGATGTGGTCAACACTACCCTACAATAAGAAAACATAGCCATTAATAGACCTTTAGACTAATTAGAACTAACACCATAACAATCAATTAATCATTGAGCTTGAGGTATCAATAACATCAAAAAATATACTACCTATTTAATAGGTAGTTCTTTGTGGTTCTAGGTAGATCTTCCTACTAGTGATTTAACATGGTAGACACACCTTGTTTGAGGGTGATATTTTTTTCAAAGCCACTTTCACACAGAAAATACCGCAATGTTACCATAACCATGTAGGCATTATTGCCAGTCTAAACCCCTTCACACAGAAGGTCAAATTTTGGTAATATCACAGTTTCCTGTGTGAAAGGGCCCAGTGGGAAGGCGTAAAATTGGCTTGTCTAAATTATAAGAGCCGTTGTGTTTACCAATACTTCCAACTTTGACCTTTGTTTTATTTTGATTCACTGCATAAGCCGGCACTATACAGTGGACCCTTTCACACACATCCAACCTAAACCAGTAACGGCAATATAATGGTGATATGTCAAGGGTCCGAGATGGTCTAACAAATGGCGGCACTGTGCCGGTATTGAAGGAAAAGTACCCTTTCACACTAAAGCCGGCATTAGCGAATTACCACAACATTCCCGCTGTACAGTTCTGTGTGAAAGGGGTTTTTGACTCTTTATTATCTATAAAAGATTAAAAATCATTAAAACTGCTAAAAGCTTTTGCCATGTAAATGTTTACTTACTAAAATATTTCAAACATAATTAAAATAATTATGTAATATTGAATGCCTTTGAGGGTGATACCGAAAAATATTGTTCGAGCTGGGGCAAAACATTGAACGAGTCGAAGACGAGTTCAATAGTTTGCCACAGTGACTACAATATTTTTCGGTATCCCCGAAAATAGGCATTAAATATTATAATTATTATTCAATGTAGCTTACTTGTAAGTACCGATTTGTCAGGGCTTAGCCTGGGCCTAGCCTAGGGCCTAGGCCTGTCGTGCCGGCGACCAAGACCTAGCTACTATCTAGCCTACGTCTTCAACATTGAAATCCATGTCCTTCTCTCGTGAAAAACATTATCAGCAACTCTTGTAGGTTTCTTTATTAATTAGTAATTCAACATATTCAACAATAGGTAGTCAATTGTGTGAAACGCCGAGTTTTAACAGGTAGTAAGCCTAGCTACTTGTTGTTGTGCGTTCACCACTTACAGTAAAAACAATTCCCTTGGCGAAGTGACGCCATTGGCTAATATCCCACTGCGCTCAGGTGGATACTACATAATATTCAACCGGTCAAAACGGCAGATCTGAATAATAATTGATGATATTTACTTACTAAAATGTTTTATACAAATTTAAAATAATTACCATTGTATGCTGCCCATGATTCTTGCTTGCATTTTTTATTTGGACAGGCTAGTAGGTACCAGAGACTGGCAAAGAAGTGGATGACAATCACCAAAATCACAAAGAATTTGGTCATACGGACGTGGAAAACACTGTAAAAATAAAACAAAGATGATTTAACAACAAAAAAAGTAGAAATAAGATACCACATTAGGTAAAAAATTTACAGAGGTCCCAAGCTGGAAAAACAGAATACCTGGTCACAAATACACACATATACATTATGCAAAATAAAACCTGTATAAAACTATATACAACTAAAGTTAAAGCTAAATAAAAAAAATTATTTTTAAAAAGAAATAAAAACATGTTAAAAGTTAAAAGGAAATTCTGGACTAGTGTAATGTGGATTAAACATTATTTAAATAATTTCTAAAGGACTCTATAGACAGTTCATTAAAATTCATGGTATAAAAATGTCCTTTTGCCTTGTACTCTGTTCTATTATATTATACTTCTTATAAGATTGTTCTATGTATTTAATTGTTAGCTCAGCCTAAAACAGTCAAGTTCCAAACATAGAACTTTAACCATCCTCTAATCCTTTTTACGTTTGATGATTTATAATGTACACAATTATGTAAATGTGATAGAGTATGGTATCTGATATGCTATATTCTATTACATCCATTGGGGAATGGGTTGGTATGCTGAAGAATTTCAGCTCACAAAATATCTAATTAAAATATCATGATATATTATGATTTTATTAGTTTCTCTAAAAATTGTCACAAAAATTACATACCTAGACATACAATTAATTTACTTACTGTTTATTTCATACGGATGTTAACTACAATTTCATTAGCGCATTACATGTGCCTAATTGGTAACAAAACACAGACCATGTGACTTTGACAAATTTGAGATTTGTGTGAAAGATAACCATGATTTCAATTTACTAATTTTCATATTCATCACATTATACTATAATTTAATTTGATTTTGCGATTGTGAATTTTACTAAAATACTCTTCTGAACATGCGTAAATAGTATATAATATAAATTTGCGATTTGTCAGCTTGTAAAAAGCAACAATATGATGCAGAATGATAATTAAAAAAAAAAAATTATTTTATGTGACATTAAACGGTGAGTTTTCACGGCACTTACAGGAAGAGATCTATGCCATGCTTTCTAAACCAAGTCTTATTATGAGGCTTAGGGAATGGCGCTATTTGTAGTGGAAAAGGACTTTGTGCAGCCAAGCTTGAACCCAGGATCTCAGCATTAGAAGGCAAGCATGTTAACCACCTAGCTACAGCGCCATACCAACTCAAATCATTACACAATGACTTATTTCTTATTACGGTCAAAAATAATTAGATCAGTTAATTAGATTAAGATAATGAAGACACTCACTTGATATTAAGTTCCGTCTCCCAGGATTTGAAAAACTCGCTAAGTCTGAAGAGACGAACTAAATGGATTAGACGTAGAAGGGTTAAGGCTAGGAACCTCTTCTGCTCATCCTGGGCGGAAAGCGCAAGGAGGTCGAGGGGTAGAGCGGCTATGACGTCTACGATAAAACCGCTTTTCTTCTTCAGGTATGACTTGTAAACTTTGTTGAAATCCCTCTCGAGGTCCCCGTATTCGTTGGCACAGCTTACGTGGAATTTGACATAAATCTAATAAGATAAATATTTTAGTGGGTAATTTGATTACATTTCTGTGTGATATGAAAGACATATTACAATTATACTAGGTTTATCCCATATTTAGCTCATCAATTATATACATCTCAAATTTAGAGTAGCTCTCAAGGGGGCTGATGACACTAATGAGTACCCTCATATGTAGTGTTTGCAAATATCCTTTGATCAGTTGATCTTTTGATCTTTATTAAACTTAATATTGCTGTATTGTTTCTGGTCTGCATGAATGTAGTGGATATCACAGTCTGTGTGTAGGCTTATATTAGAGTACAAGAAAATATAGTGTTATGAAAACCACTAAGTTAATATGGGCTTATACATAGGAGTGGGTTTATACACATGAGTGGGTTTATGCCTGAGTGGGTTTATACATAGTGGGCTTAAACCTGTGACTAACCTTAATCATGAGTGGGCTTATACAAGAGGGTGAGCTTATACATGAGAGTAAGATTATACCTGACAGTGGATTTATGTCTGAGAGTGGGCTTATACATGAGAGTGGGCTTAAGCGTGAGAGTGGGCTTATACATGTGAGTAAGCTTATACCTGTGAGTGGATTATGTCTGAGGGTGGGCTTATACATTAGAGTGGGCTAAAACTGAGAGTTGGCTTAAACGTGAGTGTGGGCTTAAGCGTGAGATTATACATGAGAGTAAGCTTATACCTGAGAGTGGATTATGTCTGAGGGTGGGCTTATACATGAGAGTGGGCTAAAACTGAGAGTTGGCTTAAACGTGAGAGTGGGCTTATACATGAGAGTGGACCAAAGTACGGGCTTACACACGAGTGTGGGACTATACCAACTTCAGTATGGTACTGTAAGTAGCTAACCAATGCTAGATTCAAAGCTAATGTTGTAATGCCAAGGTCGTCAATTTATTTTTTCTCATAACAGAATGATCATGATGATGAGTGACAAAAATTGAAATGTACTTGCGGTATAATTAGATAATAAGTAATGTTTTGAAACACACATTATTAGAAATTATGCTTTAATGATTATATGGATGTATAATATGTCATTATGAATACCAAAGCAATATGCTGACATAAGGCACTGATGTGTATAGGAAATTTTAGAATAAGTGCTTCATTAGTAAAGATTTTTAAAGGGAAGGGTGAAAATAATTAGGTCAAAAGAAGATTATCGTTCAAGGCCACTGTAGGACAGGCAAGGTTCATTATTGCGGCATCAGTGTGAAGGATCTTATGTATATAGAAAATTTTAGAATAAGTGCTTCATTTGTACGAATTTGTTAAAGGGAAGGGTGAAAATAATTAGGTCAAAGGGTCAATGGGAGATTATCGTTCAAGGCCACTGTAGGAGAGGCAGGGTTCCCTATTTTGGGATCAGTAGAAAAAACTGATGTGGTATAGGAAATTTTAGAATGAGTGCTTCATTAGTAAAGATTTGTTAAAAGGAAGGGTGAAAATAATTGGGTCAAAGGGTTAATGGGAGATTATCGTTCATGGTCATTGTTGGAAAGACAATTAGTTTGAATAAGCCATTAAGAGATCCCATGTATTGGAAAAAATGTTAAATTTTAGATGCTATTGATGATGATGACAACGATGATAAAAGTGATGATGAAGGTAATGATGACGATGATGATTACGATAAATATGATGATGAAGATGATGATGCCATTGATGATGGTGATGATGATGATGATCATCATGAAGATGAAGATGGCAATGATAAAGATGATGATGATGATGATGATGATGACGAGGATGATGTGAATGATACCTTTCTATCAGGCACAAGTTTAAAAATTACTGTTAACATTCTTTTTCTCTCCAGGCAGGATTTTTTGTTTTTTTGTGCTTTTGATCATTTTTTTGTAATTGGCACACCATAAATATTTCATATTAATATATTTTTTTTTTTCAATTTTAAAAATGATGTCGAGAATGCCAAAACTTACCTCGAAGACAAACACAGCTTCTGAAACATAGCTAAATACAAGAATTGCATTACTTGGCACCTGAAAGCAAGCCTGTAATTTAAATAAGAACACAAATGTCAATTCCATGATGTAGGACTACTGTGCACTTTATATAAATGTTTAATGATGACATAACCAATGTCAAAATATTGAATTAATTATTATGTATCTTGTTACTTGTATAAGCATACAATATCATATAATATTGAATGAAATATGATGGCATGTATACAATATACTATCATATTGGATTGAACTGTACTATGAAAGTATAAAACATACTCCAACCAATGAGATACATGCCATCGTGACAGGTCTCAATATTTCGACATAAATTATATCATCAGGAATTCAATTCCTGATTTATGTTGAAATATACAATATGCCATCATATTGACATGATGTTACTATTTTGTATTGAAATTGATAAGTATAATACTGATCTGCCATATGTCATTATATAACTTCAAAACAAAAAAATGCAAAATAAGTATAGAATTTGATTTTTTGGTAGATCCTAGCAAATAAAGCGGATGAATAAGCTGAAAGAGATTGATAATTATTATGTGGGCTTTTACCTCAGTATAAGCCCACTAACTAACAAGGAACCAACATCAGTTTTTGAGTAGACTTATATAGGCTTATAAACAGGGTTGGAAAATGTGCTTTAGTTGCAATCAACACTGCTTTACCTTTTTTTTGTCAATTACACATATTTAAAACAGTATTAATTAAAAATTGTACAAACTGTAGCAAAATAGGTGAGTCAAAGACAAGTCAATATTTTGTCACAGCAAGTATAATATATTTCAATATCCCCGAAAATAGGCATTTTTAGTGAATAAATAGTGAATTTAGGGCATGATTGACCAATCAGATTCTTTTAAACCTTCAATAACAATAATAATAATAATAATAACAATAATAATAATAACAATAACAATAATAATAATTATAATAATAATAATTATAATAATAATATGATAATAATAATATGATAATAATAATAATAAAGAAATCACGGCTATATAAATGTATCCGTCTTGTTAAAATTGACATTAATTACTAAACGATAATTTTTTTTTATGCATTTGTGAGCAAAATAGTCTACAGTATGGTAATAAACATTCCAATTTAAGGAGGAAGTTTTATATTACCATACTGACAATGTTATAAGCCCACTACATTGAACATGAAATCCAAACCAGTGTGTTATGTGGGCATATACCTCAGTATAAGCCCACTAACTAACAAGGAACCAACATCAGTTTTTGAGTAGGCTTATATAGGCTTATAAATAGGGTTGGAAAATGTGCTTTAATTGCAATCAACACTGCTTTACCTATTTTGTCAATTATACATTTTTAAAACAGTATAAGATTTCAAATTAATTATCTAAGTATGCATCTGTACCTGATCAATATCAATCGTCACAACTAAGATAAAATTTTAAAAATAGGTCAACAAGTATAAGTTCCCTTTGCATTTGGAGTATAAATTGGTACCAAAGGCAATTTTCTAATTGACAGTTCAAATATTTATCTGCGCCCTGTATCCTAATTTATCATTATGATCAATAAATTTACTTGTCACAAAGATATTACAGAAATAGGCCAATATGTATAATTTCTCTTTGGACTCACGAGTATAAATTGGTACCTAATAAGACATAGTAAATTACAGTAGCCTAACGTGTTCAACATAGCATGAATGTAGCTGTCCCAAATGTATAACAGATGATTACAATTTATGCTTGAATACTTATCTGATACTCTACCCATGAGATATATGGGTATCTGTACATACTAATAATAAATTCTTCGTAGTAGATGGGAATAATCAGAAATGAGTTAAAATACAGCAGTGATACATTTTGTAGCTTTAAATAAAAAATATAAATCTATGCCATCAAGGGATACCTAAAAATATTATACAAAAAATTCAGTGAGAAAAAACCATGGAAAAATATTAACATTTTCTTGTTTAGGTGAACCAAAAACAATGAATACAGTTTTGTCATCATTGAGCTTCAGAAAATTCCTGGACATCCAAGTATTTACCTCAATAATACAATTCTGGAGTGACTCAAACCCTACTTTAATATAGTCAATATTTTGTCACATCAAGTACAACATTTTTCAATTTCCACCAAAAATAGGCATTTTTAGTGAATAACTAGTGAATTTAGAACATGATTGACAAATCAGATTCTTTGAAACCTTCGTTGGGTGTAAAACTTTGACTCATTCCCTATCCAAAGCTAAGTGCTGAAAACCATTATTATTCTGCAACTAAAATATAAACAACTAAATAAAATTGTTACTTATGTAACAGTTAACAACAGAACAAACCTCAATGTATAGTAAAACCAGGAAGACTATGTAACAATCAGGAGTTGTATTAATTATTATCATTATATCTAACAGGTGTAGTCAGATTCATATTAGCAAGCAATAAACAAACAAACAAATAAATAATAAATGTTCTTAAATATCATGAGGCAGGTCATGGCAAAACCACCAAGTTGTAAAAAAATTGAAAAATGAGTTATTTCTAAAACCATATTACACTTTCGTAAGCTTTAAAATGAGGGGTCAATTATCCAAATTGGATTCACACTGAAGTTATTGGAAAAAATATTTTTAAAAATCCTGTGTATTTGTCTATATTTCCTGTTGTTTATTTGCTTATTTCTTAATACCTTCTGCCATGAATAGCCTGTTTTTTTAATAATGAATGTTCACTTAAAACCTTTAAAAAAATTATCAGTATGTTGTCTAAAAATAATGAACATTATAATCTCCACCATAAATAGGAGTTTATATCCTGTCCACCTTTCACGAGTTGCCTATTTCATACTGTTTCTACTGGGTATTTACTATGTCCAGTCCATTACTTCTTCATTTATTTAAATTCTCCAGAACGTTGTGCAAACTGGTTCAGTGTGAAAGGGCATTAACAACATTATCTGATTATTCTTTTATAAAAATATAATTAAGAATGAAACAATAATACAAAATAATATGATACAAAATATATATTACAAAATAAAACAATAATTACCTGGTATAATATCGTCCAGGTTGTAAGAAATATGAGGAAGCTAGTAATTCGCTTTAACCCGACAACGAACATACTGCTTGGGCTGAGCACAAAACGATTTGACTCAAGGAACCATTGCAGGTAGTTACGACTCCGACAGCAACTGGGGTTAGATGTCTGTACCTCCTCCATCTCAATAGTAGTCTCTTCTGGTATAGTAGGGGCTAAAAATAATGGAATTTGAATATAATAATTAGCAAAGTTCACATATAAAAACATTATGTTAGGTGCAATATAAAAAATTAGTTTATCACCAAAGTTTAAAAACTGATGAAGGCGAGAATTTTTTTTTAACCAACCCACCGATTTTGTAAGGTTTTTGAGGTGAGCCCGATCGTCCATCATTATTTTAGACTTCGTAAATGCGACGCCCATATAAACATCAGCCTACTGCAATCATCAGTCACCTACTTTTTTACATTTTTCAGTGATAAAAGAAACAAAACGAACATTTGAAATACTGTATTAAATTGAGTAAAAAAAAATTAAAATATGATTTCCCAATAGTGATTCGTGCAGGGGGTGATAAACTAATACTTTTTTTATAGGGTCTTATATCTTATTATAGGAGAGATGACAGGCATTAGGCCGCCGAGACATCCACAAACTAACGTTAGAATATCTCAATATATTTCATGGAATTTGTGTCATTATTCACACTTTCAACCTTTCATATATCTTTATTGGTCAGTAGGCTATTTATTGTTCAACTGTCCTTGTAATGAGGTGTTAGCAGTTCTGAACTGGTCGTGGACTGGTAATCTATTGTTAGACTATCGTGGGCAGGTCGGCTTTACTTACTAAAATAAGTACAGTAAGGAAGTAAGTATGTAGGTTGGTAGGTAAATATTTAACTAGGTAGGTAAGCAAGGGTATGTTCAGATTCAAAGCTTATGTGGAGCAAGCTAACATACTGTGTAAAATAATTCATCATGTTTAGACACAATGCATTGTATAAACTAACACAAGCAACATGCAATTTTAAAATTACCCGCCTGTGACTTTAAGTGCACATGAACCAGGGTATACACGGGCTTATAATCTCTAGTCCTTATACGAGAAGACTTCTTCCAGAACCAGGCGTGAGTGGGCCTTGATCATATGCAGTTTTGCCTTGAACCCATACAGTTGTTTTGTTCCTTTTGCTATGATTGTCTTTCAAATGTGATTGGGCAATGGAGCCTGGTTGTGAATTTAGATTCAATGGTAGATGGTAGTTCAGACACAATCATACACCTAATATGTTACGCTACCCTTAACTCGCGAGTATGAAAGTATCACAAATAACTCTATCTGCATACCTGCAGCTGTTGCTTTCCCATTAGCTTGTTTATCCTTCTTGTCATCCTTCTTTTCTTCCTTTGCTTCTTCTTTTTCTTTGTTTTCTTCTGGCTTCTTTAGCTGAAAGATAGTACAGCATTCAAACAATTGATAATTGAAAGTTACATGCATAATTTCAAATAAATGTAAAAATTCATTATTTCACATTTACCGGGCTGATCTTTGCCTTGCTTCGTTTGCGTACAGCATTGATGCGTTCTTCTGCTACTTTGTAGATCTGTTCCTTGATGGACGGGTAATGCGTTAGCGCTGCATCCAAGTTACCCTTGTTTAGCGTAAACATGTCCACATTGGTACGAGCTCTGTATAAAAACAAAAAAATAGCATGAGACAAACTGTCACATTGAACTGGGTTTATTTGGTGATGCTAATTTTTGAACCTCCAACAAACGTCATGAAAAAATCTTTTGTAATGTTTTAAACGGTGGTGGTCTGCTACCAGCTAAGATTCAAATAACATATTCATGGCACAGCTGGTTGAGTTGTTTGCCTAATTGTAAATGTAAGGGCTCCAGAATTTGGGTTCAAATCTCATTTCTCATCATCCATTATTATGAAAATTAAAATTTGTAACTGAATCTTGTATTCACTTGATATAGTCTTCTCAGATAAGGACTATAAACCGTAGGCCCAGTGTACACAAACGGCTCATGTGGACTATAAAGAACCCAATACATCTTTCGAGATGAGTAGAGGTTACCCGGTGTACTGGTCCATACATCCCCTGCTGTGGACATACGAATGTAGCGCTCAGTTTTCGGGCAGCAGGACACGACGGGACCCTTAGGGGCGTAGAAAGTCATATGAATGTGTAACATCTGGTCCACAGCGCCTTGAGACTTTATTGTGTAAGGCACTATATAAAGATCGAATTATTTTTATTATGATATCATACACTTTAGTCTTGAGAAATGCAAGACAACACTCACCCAACAATAGTAATCACAGAACATACCACCATGCAGCAATTGTCACAGCTGCTGTGTTTTTAGGCAAGATGTTTATACATATTGCATTTCTCCACTTTCCTTTGGGTATAGTACGGTGTCTGTTAATTTCTAGGAACCATTTTCCAATGCTTTGAAGGGGATATAACATGCGAACGTGTGCAAAGCAAAGCAGAGTCCAAAATGACCTCTAAATGCAACAAGTTTCATTGCAAACCCTTCAGGAGTTTAGAACACAATTGTGAGGTGTCATTACAAAATGAGCCATGACAAAAAAAAGCAAAATTCAGTTATTGTTACATTGAGATAGAAGATGTTATTAGCTTTAATTTTATTTTTGAATTAAACTCAAAGGTTGAGTATAACCGGAGAAAAATCATTTTAAAATATACATGTATGAAAACACTTTTTAAATCGACTTTAAAAATAAACAACTGTTGACTTCCTGTTTGTTTTTTCCATTGATTTTGAAAATTATCCTTACAAATGCAGCTCAAAAACATGGTTATTGTAAATAAACATAAACATGATGTTTGAATTTACAAATTTTAAGTAATAAACTTAACAAAACAACAGAAATCTCATTTCATCAAACTATGACTTTCCGTTTACTTTTGTGAATAACTCAAAATCACTTGGTGTACAGTACGACGCATTTTGTCATGACACCTCATAATTGTGGTCACTTTGCTTTTTAGTATGATTATATAAAAAAATACATTACCTGATGGAAGCTGTTCTTGCACAACTAAATACTAAGCTGATCTCTCCAAAGTACCTTCCTGATTCCATGGTGTCATATACAATAGCCCCATCCTCTGATATAACTTCAACAATACCACGGTGAATAAAGAACATCTGAAAAACATTAAGTACCTATCATTAAGTTTATTGCCCGGGAGCTTTTAAAACTTCCTGCACTTTCTTAGGGTGCTTATTAGGCCCAGGCACATATGTGGCAGAGCCAAGCCAAATGAGACATAAGTCGGAAAATTGAAAATTTAGTTTTTAGGGATTATAAAACTACACATTATTGTCTTTAACATGCAAAAAAATCAGTTTCATACGATGTTTCCTTGCAAAGTTATGAACAATCAAAGTTCGAATATTCAAAATGTAAGTTTTGAGAAAACTGCATTTAAGAATTGTTTATCAGTATACATTGACTAAGCGAAGTCATTTTAAATTGCATTTTTTAAACATTTTTTGATCATATATCTGAACATTGTTAAGGTAGTATGAAAGTTGAATGTATAAACTGTATATTTTTTAAATAAAATAAAATTTGAAAAAAAAGGGCAATTTTTAAATTTCTGCCTATCTTGGAAAACTAGCATTTGCGACTTATGTCTCATTTGATTTGGTTCTGCCTCATATGAAATATTTTATATACTGTACTTGTACAAATATGCAGCCGGAGGCTTTTAAAATTTCTTGGACTTTCTTGGGGTGCTTATTTGACCAGGGTGCCTATTCAAGTTGAGTGCCTATGAAAACTAGTATAAAATGAGAGACAGCTGATGAGATTTAAAAGGCATTGACAGGAGTGTAAGGAAACCGAGACCAACTGAAAATATAGATATGCATACTTGATGAATAATTTTGTATACGGCCGGCTATGTAACCCCAGTGAATGCTTGTTAAAAATTAAATGAGTGCTTATTTAAATTTATAAGGGGCGCTTATTAAAACTGTGCGGTTAAAAAAAAACATGTTTACATGAGCCTTAAATGAAATGGGCACTTAATCAAGATGGGCTCTTATTCGTGGGAGCACGATAATTGATAAATAATCAATGCAGTAGATTATTTTAAAACAGACTGTGCTTTAGAAATTCCATTTTGTTCAACCCAGGCTCGGGAGAGGGCATGGGACCAGTAGAGGGATCGAAAGAGGGAGAGAGAGTACATATCTTTACATTGGTTTCAAGATTTTGGGAGTGGGAAGAAATTTGGTCAGGGTCAGTTCTGGGAGGGTTGCATAGATCTATTACTTACGGCTAGATAGTGATCTTAAAACTGTTAAATGGCAGTCCCATGTAGGCGCCTACTATTTTGATTTCGTCAACCTCCATCACAAATATGTAAGTTAAATAATCATAACTGTTTTATAATTATTGTATTTTTAACATTCCTTTTTTATACAATTTATTGATGTTGTCAATGTCTTTAGAATTTGATTAAATTTACTTTAATTTATTGATAAATCTGAAACTTCTATGAAAGATATGAAAGATTGCGCATGCGCAATTTCGACATAGTAACAGCGTTAGAAAGTATCACAATTTTAATTGGTTGGATTCCGGAATAGTAGGCGCATACATGGAACTGCACTTTGAGGCTATGCATTCTGTGGAAGTTCACCATCTAGCCGTAAATAATACATCTATATCTATGGAGGGTTGATAGTTCTACTTGCAGTGTTTTAAACAATTTCTTGTATCCCAAAATTGTTAATTTCTGTTAAAATTAATTGACAATAACAATTAATTTGTTTTAACCATGCAGCATCAGAAAAGATAGAGTGATTTTTCATTTTCAACTTCCAAAGCCATCATATCAATTATAATTTCATAACTTATACATCACACGATAGGAGTAATATATTTTATTTCATCATTATTATTATTGAGGAAAATAATATTTACTCAAAGAAGGTGTTTATTTCTAGTGAGGTTCTGATGAGGGAGTTTATTCTAGAGGAGTTCCACTATTCAAATGAAAATAACAAAAACAAAACACTAACGAATGGAATGGGCACCCTAAGCTACATGATCACTATATGAACTACAAGAGGCATTAATGCGGAACTGCTATGAGAATTTCAGGCACATAAAAAGGACAATGTTCTGCGAATCTGATACCATGATGGTAGATGATCCTGTTAATCAGGTGTTAAAGGAATGGAATTGACCATCCATATCTGATCAGTAAAGCCGACTTGCGGCTAATTTCACAACTGAAATCCGAGGCGTTATCATACAAAGTTCATTCAGCCCAGTTCCAAATGGGCACAGCTATGGTATCAAGATTTGTTTTGCCTTATAACATAGGTTTAGTGGCTAAAAAACTAACTCTTATATGTGACAATATAAGTTTGTTTTTAAACCTGATTATTATATAATTAATATTATTTTCAATATATTATTTTTTTATATGGAAAAATATTAATATATTTTCAATTTAATGAATGTTGAAGATTTTTTACATACAGAATATAAATTGTGAATAATTTCATAAAAAATTTACAATTATTTAAATTCAACAAACCTATTTTAGTTAAATAGTCCTGGGTTCATGACCAAGCGCTAGGATTAATGTCACAACAAATAACTCCACTACTAAAACTCATGAGTCTTAGTATAAGCATGCTATTGAGTTCTTAACTGTTGCGTCACAAACAATAGGTGGTACCCTTTGTTGCTGGTAGTGATGAAAAATGCGTTCAACCGATCTTCGCTGGCCTATGCTAAGAAGCATAGCTGACTTTTATCTGCGACTTACGGTTTGTGTTGTGATATTATAGATTTAAAATTACATTAGTCGTCAAAAATAAATGTGATAACTAATATTCAACTGCACATGTGCATGACTAAGGTCAAAGCACACAAACGTCCAACCAACGAATCGCAAGTCACGGTTCTGCATCTTGGTATTATTTTGACCAGCTTCACCTTGGTAACGGACATGTGCAGTTGAAAGCATGAAAGGGCTTATTACAGAGTTCTAGAGCACTACTAATTTTAGGTCTACAGTTTTTTTTTCATTTTTTGTAATTTTGATTTTGGTTATATGATCCAGGAGTGTTTATAAAACAGAAGGAAGCACTTGAAAAAGGGAAGAAATTAATTGAATTTCTATTACGTACTTCTTTACCAAAGTCAAATTTCTTGACAACATATTCACCGCTGAGGAACAAGACTGGTCGCATACACATCGATAACATCTTTTGAAAACCAACTTCTGTGTTTTGGAACAGCGGTACCTAAAATGATAATAAAATCATAGTAGTAAGACTTCTGCTAATATAACCAAAAATATGTTCCACTTAATATAAACCGTCATCAGATTGAATATCCCACAAGGCTGCAAAAGGAGCTCTTCACACAGTTCTGTCTCCGGAAATTGTTTGTTCCAAGAACTTTAACCTAAATAGGAATTAAGTATTTTTCTCCTGCTCTACAGGATAAATGTTTTAATTTTGTTACTGGTTCAATTCAATGGTAATACCAATGCCAATGACATCCATCCTGTAACTGTTGAGTTACTTGCTGCTGAATGTGAATAAAATAATGTTACTAGACAATGTCAGGGACGGATTTGGGTGGGAGGGGGGTGAACCAGCACTTGTCCCCCTATTATAGCACAAAATGTAGTTGTGCCCCCCACCCCCTTATATTAGGAGTGCCAGGTACAATTGACCCTCAAAATAACAAATAGACATACATATGGTGCATGCATAACATAAACATGCCACCAAAACACACAAAAATGAAATAACATTTTCTTTTTTTTGTTCTTGTTAAAATAAAAAACGGGAACAATGCCCATCCGGGCCTGGGAAAGTGCACCCCACCCTTTTGCTGGATCTGCCCCTGAATGTACAGAGGACTAGTACTAAAAATGGGGCTGTAACGTGGTAGTTATGGTTAAAATGCTTGCCTACCAACTCCGAGCATGAAGTTATAAGAGGTCCTGGGTTCAATCCTGACCAAGTGCTTGAGTTTTCCCACAGTAAACAACGCCACTGTCAAAACTCCTATTGAGTTTTAGTTTATAAGCATGATATATTATCTACATTTTTTAATATGAATGAAATGTTTAAAAAAATCAAGAGCTGCGGGGCAAGGTTGACATACCTTGGCCCGATTCACATGTCTTATAAATATTACACAACTCGTTTCAATAACTTTGATATCTACAACGTAACTAATGTATCAGAATGGCCGACATTAAATTTACCGAGATGGAATTGTTATTGATGAAAAGTCAAATCTTTTATAATACAATTGATTTCCAAGGTTGAGATCAGATAAACAACCTACACAATGTAATATAAATGTAGCTATCAGCATATGATGGATTTCAAATTTTTTTATTTATTTCATATCGCTTTCCTTAGAATTTCCTTAATTGAATTTGTCAGAAAAAAACATTAATAACGCTAATGTTCTCCATTCGACTTCGCCTAACAATAGAAGCCACATATTAATCATCTGGCCATGATTTATTGGTATTCTAACATTGAAAGTTATTCTGATAAGTGTCCATATATCCTAGTCTTATTAAAGACACATTTTCTGTGCGATTGGAAGTGATTGCAAGACTCAGGGGACTAACTGTGATAAGTCATTAGTGATTAAACTACACCAAAAATCTTATGTTTAGCTCAAAGACGCTGTAATTATTGTATGGGTTAATTTGTAAGTTGACACTACCGACACTTGGGGAATGAGATTGAAATTAATTTTATTAAACAAGACATGCTGTTTTATGGTGATTAAGATCGAATGTTCCTAAATTAAAAAGAGAAGATACTCCTTATTACAGTAGGGATGTATTCAGCCAACTAGGTAGGGGTTATGGACCACAACAGGGTTGATACCTAGGTAGGAGTCATGGACCACGATGGGGTGAGTACCTAGGTGGGGTCATGGAAAAGACAGAGTGGGTAGGTAGGGGTTATGGGTCATGACAGGATGAGTACCTAGTTGGGGACATAGATCAAAACAGAGTATCTACAGTAGGTAGAGGTTATGGATCATGACAGGGCGGGCAGCTAAGTAGAGCATGGATCATAACAGAGTGGGTACATACAGTACTGTAGATAGGTAGGGTTATGGATCACAACAGGAGGATACTTATGCAGAGGTAATCAACCATGGCAGAGTGGGTAGCTACAGTAGGTAGGAGTTATGGGTCATGACAGGGTGGATACTTATGTAGGGGTCATGGACCATAACAGAGTGGATGCCTACAGTATGTAGGGGTTATGGATAATCCCTGGATGAACACTTAGATGGGGTCATGGATCATGACAGAGTGGGTAATAATAGTACGAAGGGGTAATGGACCACCACAGTGTGGAAGCTTAGGTAGGGTTATAGACCACAACAGGGTAGGTACCTATGTAGGGGACACGGATCATAACAGAGTGGGTACCAACAGTAGGCTGGGGTTATAGATCACAACTGGTTGGGTAACTATGTAGAAGATTTTTAAGCATGTATTTGTAAAATTTATAGTTTCATTTTTGTAATGCAAAGTATAATTTTAAAATCTAAATTAATAAAAGCATATTTATTTGGTTTTCCTGTTAAATTAACAGTGTATCACTCCTAATTTAATCACAACATTTTCGTGATCCTTAATGTTCATGATTGATGTTTTTATGTGAAAATCAAGGACACGCACAAGTTCCAAGCGTTACAGTCGATACAGTTTAAGACATTTCTGGGCTGAGCAACCTACACGTTATTACAACCGCCACATCGGACCTATATTCATACACTTAAAATGCGCAACTTCGAACTTAATAAATGCTCTGATCAGTAAAGCTTGCCATAGCTCCAAGGTGAAACATGTTTATTGAAAAAATGGATATTCAATGTTGAAACTAAAGTAATGATTGGTTTCATGTATCATGATTGATCAGGTGAGAGAACATGAATTTTATATTAATGTTACATCACTACTAACATTTTTGAAGCACATTATGAGCTTATTATCAAGGAGACGATGTCATTTATGACATTGCATGAAATAACAAGTTTAAATTATGTCGGTATTTTTGACCAATAAAAATAATTTTACTAATTTAGCATTCATTTCAGAGATTTCAGGGTTTCATTTTTAGTTTGTTGTATAATAATATTCTTGAGGTGGTTTTGGAACCCAGGTCATTCTGGGTTAACAAAATGCAGATGGCAGTACTTAATAGTTGCCACAAGCTGACCGAGTTTAATCAATCAACAGTGGTGTCCATTATACATTTTTAGACGCGGAAAGCGTCTCTATAAACAGCTTTTCAAAAAATGTCTGTCTGTCTGTCTGTCTGTCTGTCGTGTCACGCACGTTTGTGGCTATTTGCGTTGTGTTCTTTCCCTATAT
>JAOTQE010059616.1:0-18937 GCA_025631205.1 Nesometra sesokonis | reverse complement strand
CTTAGTTGACACTGTTGGCTATCGGATGACCGCGGATCAGCTAACTAGTCCGCAGGACGAGTTCAATATCTAGTTTAAATTTGATTAGTTAAGATTTTAAATTGTAGATCTAATATAGTGGGGATATATAGTCCTTTTCAAAAGATATTACTCAAAAACTGGCAACCCCTTTCCTCTCAATGTCTGTTTTGAATTATAACATAGTAATATATACTGTACATTAAAAAGTAACTTCCAATGCTTTAGAATACACGTATTTATTTTACCTCAATGCAAATACCTATTATTTAAAAATGCCAAGTTCTTCGGAATGCAACATTAATATGTGTTAATTGGTACAGTCTACGTGACAACTGTCACATCTGTCACCTTCATTTAAAGACAGGTCCGCAATGATTGACAAGGTTTGAGTGGAATTTCATGATGTCATCGATGAACTTAAGGGTGGGTTAACATTATGTCATGGCACCCATTCCAGACATATGACTCATCAACACATGTTGGTATGTATCTCTTTATTTATGTTAAAGTGGATAGCATGCTAAAGCCAATAACATTAACATTAATAGAAACTTCTATATTCAAGTGTATGAGGGTAGGTTTTTAAAACTCAATTTGACAGTAATCTTCTTAGATGACTTTGTTAACCCTTTAAATGGCAGGCTTATGAAACATACCGGCTACCATCAACTTTCTTTAGCCATTTTTAACTATTCTTAAAGTTAAACAAACACTGATGCCTGAAAAAGACATCTACAACACTTGCTTTGCTAGGCTAGTGTAAGTCTAGCTAAAAAGCACCACTACATAAATATTCATTACATTTTGTAAATTACAAATTTCATACCATCTGATGGCATGTTTTTACCAGAACCTGTATGGTTTAGGCACTGCACTAGTCACCGTATTAGGCCAACAAACCTAGGCTGCACGAATTCAATGTTTTTTTTTATCATATTAGATACTTCAAAATAGTAAAATACGGTCCTGACTGAATATAAATTGCTAGTAATGTCAGAGACTACCCCATCAACATCAGAATTTGTAAAAAAACAAACATGAAACATGGATATCTTCATGTTTGGTGGTCAAATGGTTGTATTACCAAACATGGGGATCGCCATGTATGGCAGTCAGAGCTAAAGTTGGTCAAATACTGTACTGAGTTGTTTTTTTACATACAATGAGTTTATTATACACATTTGAAACCCGGGTATAAGACCACAAAAATCATTTACTATGATTCAATGTTCAAGATTAGTGGGTTTATACTAGGGTATCCCCTTCTACCTTAACATAACTATTGAGATTCCATGTTCAATTTTGTGGTTTTTACACCAGTACCTGTAATAGAAAATTGCTTCTAATAGCTGTTACTTAAAATTTTAAAATTTCTCTAGCAACTCAATGTGGTGCTCTAATTATATAAAATACTTGAAATATCTTCCACTTCCATGAACCGAAATGAAGGTATGTATGGAGGTAACTCCATAATTTGAATTACATTTCAACTTACCTTTTTCCACCTTATGCTTCGTCTGTCTATTGAATTCCTTGTAAATGGTTTCCTGTACAGTGGCATTGCACTGTCACTATCACTACGATTTAACTGAAAAATTAAGTATAAAGTGTAAGTGAAAATATACCAGTTCAACTTTGTTAATCTTACAATTGAATCAAGACAGTTTAAATTCTTGAATCTCAATTTAGCAAATTCAATTCTACTGGAGAGAGTCATTTTATTTTAATGAAAATGACTTGATTTGAAGTTATTTCATTCCAATATACATACTGTACAAGTTATCAAATAATTAATTCAATAATTATGAAAAAATAAATACACTCAGGAGTCATTGTTGAGTATATTTTCAATTTTACAGTTCTTCAATTTTTTTTCTGGTTCCACAGTGAAATTCACTGGATCTTTATTTTCTCATCCCTACTGACTCCTTCTTGCGCATGGACAACATCAATTAGAAGAAATTAATTTCATTAATTATTTTCTTGAAATTCTGTTCCGTTTTGAATAGTTGAAAAACTGATTACTGAAGCAGTTAAAAAAAATGTATATTTGACAATTACCTGGCAAATATAATGTGTTCCCGGATGGGCAGAAAATGTCTTAGACCTTGTGACCGTGGTTGGTGTGTGTAGATCTTGTATTGACCTAGGCGTCATACCAGGTTGTAGCTGTTTGGCAACCTCTGGGCCTGACATATCTGTATTGATCTCCTTGTCAATCTTGACTCCATTCAACGACTGTAAACTGCGACTGTGATTCCGTACTCTTGGATCTAGGTGACTGAAGCGGCACGACGTTGGCATGTTAACGGAATGGACTGATAAGGATGTCATGTTTCTCTGTTGTTTGAGATGAGCGCTATCGAATGAGAACGAGCGTAATCTAAACAATAACAAAAATGAACGAATTAGATTTTCTTTTGTTAGATTAAAGGCCCATTCTTTCAAAAGTTCTATTTTGTCAAAAAAAAATTAAATATTTTAAATTTTACTATTTTGTATTAAAATTTCAAAATATAATACTGATCCACCACGTTTTGTCATTTTACTACTCAAAAACATTTAAAAAAATCCAAAATAGAATTTTATTTTTTGGTGGATCCTAAAAATAAAGCAAATGAATCCGTATTTACCTTGCTTTTGTGAAATAATAAAACGGAAAATGTTCAAAGAAAATTTCCTTTTTAGGGGATTTTGGAAGGAATGCCCCTTTATATTAAGGTAAAAATATTCAGATTTACCGGATCATAACTATTTAAATAATAGTAATTAAGTTATTGAAATGAACCATTATCATTATCTTTGAAGTGTTTTGTTGGGCTGATAAGCTCACTTTCTCAGTTCCAAGTGTTTTTAACCATTATCTCGCTGTTGAAATGTGAAATGTTATCAATTAAGTCGCAACTGTTCTATAGATTTTATAGAATTTTAATCCCAAAGCCCCCTTTAATACATTATCTACACAGAAACATAAATGGGCTTAAATACCGTATGATATTTGTATGTCCTTACCTAGCAATAGCATCAGGATATACACTGTCAGCAGTCCCTATGGAAGCTCTACGTTGATTGGAACATGAATGAAGTCTGCTGATATCCATCTCACTTGCCTAAAGAAAAATGAAATATTAACCATTAAAAGATGGTTGAATATTGTGTTTTTTATATTAAATAATATTGTTCTTAAAGTTTAATCATCTTTCATGCCCTCTGTTTGGCTCAAATGCTACCATACTACTGCTACTATACTTGCGTTGACAAGACAAGGCATTTCGGATTCTGTATACCCTGCTGTACCGGTTATATTTCTTTGTAATCTGTTTAATATATGTTTGATATATTATTATTTGTTGCAATACTAACAACTGATCTCACTGCAAGTCCGGATTGAGTAGAAATATATCTGATTAACCATACTGTAGAAAAAAAGTGGTTCTTTGACCTAAAAATGTGTGTCACAAAGTCACAGCCTATTGCTTCAGTCTTAATCTAAACAGTAACTGATTAGTAAACTTACACATAGCCTTGGATGATTAGAGTTAGCTGATAAGTTATGGTTAGCCTGCACTTTGCTAGTGTCTGCTGACCGTAACCTTTTGTAGTTAGTTAAGTTACACCAAGTTATCCAAGGCTGTAGAGATGTGCTGAACGCTGATAATGGAATTTGTGAAACACCCTGAAAATGTCAAAAAATATAAAGTTAGTTTCATGTTGAGAGATTTTGAAATGTTTCTGGTAAAATGTTTCATGTTTTTATAATTTAGGACACGTAATGCATGCAGATAGAGATCAAAAGGACAACCAATAACTTTAGGTTGAGATCCTGAGGTAAGATTATGGAGCATTTATCGACTATGGACAATCCGCTAAGTCATCTGACAAAGCCATAAATATAATATAATGCATGTACATGGCAAATTCATGAGGCCATGCTAGTCAGAATATGATTCATATCTCTTTCTGTTTTGATTCATATGAATTACTCATACATAAAGAAGAAAAGTGAATATTGTTTTGTATTAATAATCAGAGTAATAAAAATGAAAACATGTTTTTATTAGCATATTTCACAATTATGAGAGAGCTAATTTGAATCATAATACAAAGATTGAAGTCCCACATTTTGTTTCATAATTCTAATAAACTGTACTGAAACTTAGCATACATGAAGCATTTTATATAACCACGTCTGCAAGCATAAGTGTTATTATAGACTTAAACAAAACTGACGCAAAGGAAAGCAACTTTGATCCATGTCCTCCAATGACTTGTGGTTAAATACCAATAGCCAAATCACAAGTGATATCATATTTAGGCAATTATTTGAAGAACAGGTTAACATCTACTGTTATATAAAAAAAAATAAACTCACCAAACATTCCTCCTCGTTTTTCTCATTGTGAGTGAAAGCTAAAAGATGCAATGTGAGGTTTGCTAGGATACTACTTGGAACATCTTTGAAGATAGTGACACCTATCGACCCCTGGGATAGGTCAGGAAGAATTCCAGTTTGAAAGCAACAGTTTAATGATGGCGGACATGGAGTAAGGTCTCCTTTGAAAAACCTGAAAAAAGTAAACATAATAATTAATGAGGAGTTGTATCGACATTGCTGGCCATTTATAGAGTGCATAATACAACGTCTCTATGCACTTTCACAATTTGTCTTTTAAAAAATAGAACAAAACAGAAAAAATATAAGAAAAATAGGAACAAACAGGAAAACGTAACAGTTGTGGCACTAAGGACATACCAAGAGTTCATGCAGCAGAATGGCAATGACAGAAGATGCATTCTGTGCACAATCGAGTGTCAAAACATAAACTAAACTAGACTAAAACGCATTATTTATCATACTAAAAGCCTATTTTGTTTTAAAAACTTAACAAAAAATTTTAACATGATGTATATTTCAAAATTTCCACTTTTTAAATTAAAATTATATAAGGTTATAATATTTGTTGATGTTAAAGTAGACAAGAAATATTCAACTTTCCCATTGATCTAAAAACAGAATTGAAGTACAAGAAATACTCAGTGTGAAAAATGGGTGGGGCTTAACCCAAATGTCGTCGATCATGGCGTTTACGTCCGCCTAAACTCCATAATATGTTGCTGAAAAGGCAACAGGACAGAATTATTGAGGCCTTGATTTGTAGGAGTTTTGAGCAAAATTTTAGAGGTTTGTAATGTGTTGAATATCAAGCTATACACATATTCTAGAATTTATGGGGGGAATCCTAGAAGGGCTATCAAGTTATTAAAATAATTTGGGGCAAAGGTATACCAATTTTTTGGAGCTTGAAATATGACATGAATTTATATTGTGTGCAATATGTCATCTGGAATTAAGGTACATTCAATAAAGTGCTATCTAACGGAAACCAAAATCTGAAGCAACTATGTAATTGTTTTTAATTCTTTTAGATAATTCTTTGAAGCAGAATAAAGAGAGGGGGTTGTGTCATGCCATTTTATGTACAGGAAATGAGCCATCTGTCCACGATTACAATTAAGTGTGTACAGTACACATCCTAAAGACTCTGGCATAATGCCACCACACATATTGAGTTGTTTTATACATGTTATTAATGTTAACCTAAATGTGCAACAAACATCAAAAATTGCCAAAAAATTCAGTGTATAAACTTAATAATTCAGTAGAAACTTTGAATCAAGAACAAGGGAATTGTTTGCTGAATTAGTGATATCTTAGTCCAAAAAAAAAAAATCATTTTTGGGAAAACCATGTTAAAAGGCATCTTTTAAATTGAATAATATTGGACCTTTACCTTAGAAATATAAATTAAAATATTTGAATGAACTTAAGCAAGTATCTCAGTATCTGAAGATATTTCCATTACTAGAATAATTTTAAAAATGATGTCATACCAGTATCTTGAGAGTTCACACAAGCCATCTATGTACACCACGCCTACAGTTTCTAATCCTTATTTGAAGATATTCCACCACAAGAATCATGGGGAAAGCTTGTCATGAACCTGTGCTGTGATTCTTGTAATACTGAATGAATGTTGATGAGAAAATAAGGTACCAATGAATCATTACTTACATGGCTGGGCATTCTACTAATCCCAATCCCTGTAAGTTCACTATTTTCTCCAGTCCTATGTACAGACGTCCCTCCATTGTGTTGTAGTTAAACAGCACCTGCATCTGGGCACAGTCAATGTGGTTCTCAATTCCAGGATCAAGTTCATGTCTAAAATAACAAGTTTTAAAAATAATAATTTTTATTTTGTATAGAGTTTTTAAGCAAATTAATTTCAAATTATTTTTTTATTGTTAGTAATTTTTAAAATGACAAGAAATACAATTTTTACAAACTGTTAAAAATATTTAGAAGTTTGAAAAACTAAAAACACTTTTTATAAAAAATGTTTATCATATAAAATACTGTATAATATTTATGCAGCAAGTACACTGTTTATCTTGTATGCCACAAAATAACTGAACTAAACATAGATTACAATTTGCTAAGATAACCAGAAATGTAAACATTAATCAGGGGGTTATGCTTGGGGCGCACACTTGTCATTTTGGAAGTCGCCAATGTTTTTCTTTCCCTGGACCCAAACGGGTCACTTGCTTGGCGCTAACCCTTTCAGAAATCCTACATCTGCCCTTTATGACAACTGTCATTAATATAAGTTAAATGGTGCACATATTTTAAAAGTACTAAAACAACACAAGAAAGCCAAAAAGGTATTTTGTTTGTCCCCCTCTGCCACCCTCAGGAAAAAGGATCTTTTGAAAATTTTATAGCCCAATTATTAACTTAAGAAATAGGCTTTTATATTTGTACTTACAACTAACAAAATTGGATTGTATCACACTTCACATTATTAAATATGTAAGGCAAGTATATCACTATAAAACAATCTACCATAACATTTTTAAGTATTGTTTTAGCCTTAAACATCATTCCTATATTCTCATATCCAAAAACAATTATTTAAAAATTGACTTGTACAATAAAAGCAAAATGAAAAAAAAAAAATACACTAATTTCTATTTAAATGAATTAATTCCTAAGTAAATACATTTATGAAAGTCACTTTAAAGAATGATTTTGATTTTCTTTTTGCATTTATCAAGTAATACAATAATTTTTGTTTGTATTTAGCATTTATTTCACATCTAATTTTTTAATTCCAAGTTTAAGAACAGGAAGCAGTTTACATTAACGTCACTTGAATATTTTAGAATTAATAGATTACCTCCGTGTAGCTGCTTCGTACACTCCACTATCCCCAGCAACGGATTCGTTTGAAACTGCAGCCGATACGCTCTGTGTATATGCTGTTGACGTTGAATTCTCATGCGTTGCTAAATCTAATAAAAAAACATTTAACAACAATGTATATCATTCCATGAATAATTAAGCTAAGCCCCGTAAAGAATACTAAAGACTAAATCATATTAAATATCTTGTATTTCAGTTGTTCGTTGAGGTGTATAATAATCAATATTAATATTATTTCTTTAGAGAATGTGTAAGAGGCGTGCATACCGACGATTCATTAACACATCAAGGCACCGCTAAATTCCTGACAGTGAACTCATAAATAATTTAAACCTTTTTCGACCCTTTTACAAAGTATATCTATTGAAAACTACTGCTTACTTCAGTTCAATAGATGGTCTATGCACACTAAGCATTTGCCAAGTCACCAATAGCAACTAGAATTCTCATGGCTAAAATAAAAATTACCTCTTTCGCCAAATTGTCTACATGGAAATTCCAAAACTGTCTATTTTGCAGCCATTTTTATTGGTTTGAAAAAAAAATTGGCTAAAGAATTTATAATCTGGCATAAAAAGAGGCAGTCTTTAGATAGTTTGGCTAAGAAAAATTGACCCTAGCATGAGTATAGCTGATATAAATGCAGAAGCAATTAGATCATGTAAAATAACATAATAGGTTAGCTTCCCCTCCTGACAAACTGCTAAAATTTTAGTTTTCAAAATAAGCTTTACAAAAATGTTGTTGATCAAAAACCAATCAGATGGTTATTGGACTGTTAAAAATAAGGTGCATAACATTACCACACACTAGCCAGTATCTAATACCTATTTATTAAACAAACTATTAAAAAATGCATTTCTTGTAAAAGTAATGAGGGAGGGGATGATAAACCAAGTTTTTTTATTAGGTGTAGTGCTTGAGTTGATTTAAGATTCAAACGGTGATGTCAAAGACTAAATACAGAACATAGTATGATACTTTCATAGAAATACACCCTGTTTCAAGGAGAAACCAAACAATAAAAAAGAAAGATAGGAATGTTATTTTCAATTATCGATTGTATTTGTTTTAAAACATTACAATTTATTTTACATTAGTTTTAATTTTTCAGTTAAAATCTTTATAAGAAATATACTGCTATATAAAGTTCAATTACTGTAATTACACAATTTGGGTTAAGGACCATATCAAAATTACTCTACTGCAGTTACTGCAGTAGTCTATTGCTATTAAGTCTTCTGTAGTTATTGCAATGATCCAGTTCCATTGTTTTCTTTGGTAAATGCATTGACACACAAGCTCACATCTAGACATGTTGTTTTCAATAATTCTTTTTCAACACTGAACTGATATTGTTGTAACTGAATTAATACAGTAATTGCAGCAGGATAATTTTGACATGGTTCCTACAGAATAAGAAAAAGAAAACTTAATAATGGTTAACATACCTGGAGCATTTTCCCGTATTGGAGATAATGGTGTTGTATACTCAACACCATTATCCATCCTTGATTCCAACTCAAGTCCTAATCCTTTATTTCCAGTATAGGCTGTTTGTAAATTTGTATCCCCATTTCCAAGTCCATATAAAAATGCCGAATGGGAGTTGCACGCTTCACGTCGACCAACTTGTAAGAGTGAAAGCGACGACTCAAGATCGTCTAAAGTTTGTGACGATGATGTGTTTGTTTCAGAGTTTGTAGTCTCTGGTTTAAGTCTTTGCACAAGATGATCTTTGTAACTGGGTGGAGCAACCGCACCCATATCTATTAAACCGGTCTCCACATCACCACCACTGGGTGAGGCTGGTGGAGATAGTGAATTCAGAGATGATCTTGGTGATAGGGAAATGTTCGTGTTTGGCGTTCCCTGCACGGAAAGTCCATCTTGGCTTACAAGGTGCGGGTTTTGGTTTCGGTCCAAGGTATTCGTTGGTGTTAGTACTTCGCGGATTGGTGTAATGCTGTTTGTCTTGACACTGCCCATTGTGCAGCCTGGTAATAGAGACTCAAGCTGAAAGTTTTAATAATATTTACTTCATATTAATTATTTGTATAATTTATTATTTATAAACATATCTTTGTGCAATAAAATTTATGAAAACCTTGTAAGCTTGCAGGATGCGACAGTGCCTTATACAAATATATTACGCCTTTTACATAATTAAACAAAAACTAATTGTTTAATTCCATAATTAGATGTATGAAAATTTTGTTTAGTCAGAAACATTTTTGTTTCAGTATTTTGTTTCAGTTTCTGAATTTCTGAACTGCATTTTCAGTAATTTTTAAAAATTCTTATATCCTATTTTAGGGATAACTTTACACAATTCTTATGTTAATTTTTATGCATACAAACTAATTAAAAATGTTGGCCCTGATTTTTAAGAATTTTGGTTGGTCAAGCTTTGGCTTTTATTTGACCTTATTTTAAATAGATTCTTTTAACATGTAATGCTACCATTACAGGGCTAAAAAAAGGTCACATCAGGTTACATTAACAATACAAACATTGTAAGTCTATTGAAAACTGAATATACTGTGCTAAGCCTACCTTGCGTTGCATCTCCCTGACTGAGATATCACTCAGATACTTGGTATGGGAGGATCCATAGAGGTCAGTGAAGCTTGAGGTCAACGACCCTCGACTGGATGTTAATGATCCTTGACTTGAAGCAGCCAAGGAACCTCTGCTAGATCCAGACGATAATGTGGTTATTGAAACACTAAAAATGAAATTAAAACAATAAATCTTTGAAATGAAATTAACATTATCCAATACTCAATTTATTAAATTGAACTTTTGACCTTGGTAAGGATTCAAGAATGCCATAAAAATGTTTTACATTGTGACCAACATGAATTATATAGGACATGGAAATGATTTAACATTATAGCAGACAGTAAAAGAAAACATTACAATTTACTTGCAAGTTACTTTACAGGTCTTCAAATATTGTATCAATTTTGGACACCCACTGAATGTTAGAGGTGTTTCCTTGAAAACCCCTCAGATGTTCTACAACATATTTTATAACCATCAAATATTTTACTTATAACACATGGAACAAATTCTAGATACTGTAATGTTATACAATCACTGTCAGGCTAAATTATTACATCAAACTGCCGCTCAACTATCATTTGAAACATTCCCAAGCTATTCGGTTGCAGTATTTTAGGTATGCGTTACTCTGCCGCCAATCACTTATGAAAACTATGTTCCTTTTGATGTGGCACGGACTGATTTTGTAATGAAGTACTTGTCAAACTGCCGAGACATACAAAACACTAGATTTAGTTAGTGTTTCCAACTAAATAAAACAACACATGAACCTACACCAGCCATTCTAATATAAAGAAAATAAATGTAGAACTAAACATCAAGCATGGTATACATAAAATATCTATGTCTTGTATATTATTTTCTCAATTTTTTGATAGTAATTTGTATATGCTTCTTTAAATTTCACTGTATTTAATTATTAATGTAGACAATTTTTATTAGCTTTTCATTATTTATTCATTGCATTTTGTTTATTAATTATATTATTAATCACTAACAGATATTGAAATACGTCACTCACGTTTTAATTTGATTTTGGAGGTGCGTTGCAAGTTTAGTCATCTCTGCCAGTTCTCTCATTAACTGGTTCTTACGCTCTTCCTGACGGATTCTGTAGCAAATATATAAAAGCGTTAAAAAAGTAAAAAATAAAAATCCTACCATTATCTAGTATATTAGTGCAACACATGTTTTTGATCTAACATAATGAAAGTAAACTACTACCATGTTGTTCTTGGGCAAGACACATTATCTATGTTGTCTCATACCACCCAGGAGTACAAGTGGGCGCTGGAAGATACATATGCCATGGATTACTGCTAAAACATTGTCTGATGACTTGAAAGGGAGCTACACCACTATGTATTCGATAGGCGTTTGTTCTGACAACTTAGGAAGCACTTACTGTAAAGACACTGTAAACACTGGTATTGACATTATTTTTGTATAGACCTCATTAACAGAAATACACTAGAGAGCTCACTGGAATTGAACTGAGAATCCAAGAACATCCATGGTTCATTCAATAGGCCATCAGGTTAGCAAGTGAAAATAAACAAGATTTGCCTGAGAGAAGAGAGGACTAAAGAACATCCCTGGTTCATCTGATATGCTGGAAGTTTGCAAGCGAGGCTAAATGCTTCTCCTGAGAGAAGAGAGCCACTCACAGGAATTGAACAAAAGATCCAAGGACATCCATGGTTCATCCCCTATACCACCAAGTTTGCAAGTGAAGCTAAATGCTTCTCCTAAGAGAAGATAGCCACTCACAGGAATTGAACAAAAGATCCTCACAGGAATTGAACAAAAGATCCAAGGACATCCATGGTTCATCCCATACACCACCAGGTTTGCAAGTGAAGCTAAATGCTTCTCAAGAGACATGGAATGTAAGGTGATATGACATCTTACAATAAATCTCCCTCACCTGTTCTATCAACACACCTTTATAATTACACTTACATACTTCAAATTACACCAACCAGACATTGCAAAAATGTTACAAATTTAAACAAGAGTAAAACTAATCATGCTTCCACCAGTCCACATTTCAGATTGTTCACTTTACCAGGTTTTCTATAATTTTTATTTGAAAAAGTCCCTCTAATTTAAAATTTTGTGATTTGTGAGAAATGAGTGAGAATTGTGGCTTTTAAAAAGGTTTGGTCTCTTCAATAAGATTCTTAACTTTTACCCATTGTATGTAAAAAACTGAGCTAGTACTAAATGTCACAAATAAAAAAAAAAAACCTCAACTGCGATTTTGGATTAAAAAAAAAACAAGTTCTTACCTGTCACCAATAACTTGCTTAGCCTCCTCCCGTGCATCATTTATTTCCTTGGCTAATTTACTTCTCTCCTCTTCTAATTTTTGCTTTTCTTCTTTTGTACGTTTTCGCGGGTTTGTACTCCGAAGATCACGTAACAGATCTTCCTTTTCATTAATTAGTAACAATCTATTTTTATCCTCTTCCAAGTGGCTTGGCGCTGCCTGGGTTTCTAAATTACTTAAATCTTTTTGTATTCTACTGATTCTGAAAAATATGAAAGATATATAATATAATAGATTTGCCACCTGCATGTTTTGATAATAAACAAATACTCAAAATGCTAATAAATTCAAGGCTTAAGAACATGTTCTTATGAGCAAACAATAGAGAATGGCCAATATTGGGTGCCCTTTAATTTTTAATTTGCTGTCAATGCTATAAAATTCTTTAGGCCAATACTGGGGCTTGGTGGAAAATTGCCATCATTAAATTTATAAATATATAAAATTATAATAATTATTGTTAATGTTATGGGCACAGTAAAGTTGGTCGTGGTTTTAAAAGTTAGTAAGTCTGAATGGTCTTGCAATGTTGAGGACAACATAAAAATACAATAAAAACTTCACATCATACACAGCTCATCAGCTCATTCTGTTTTGATTTTAATATAAATATATTTATTGATTTCCACTATTCATTAAATTATGTGTGATAAGTTTAACATATCTAATACTATATCTACCAAAATATTACATAACAGGAATCATTCAGAGCTATAGTATTATTCTTTATTATCCACAAATTTACTTGCTTTTATTATTTTAATGAGGTGTGGATAATGTATTAACCTATATTCATCATATCATACCATAAATATCTGTATTTTAATGTTTGTATTTGTCTCTGTCTACTGCTAATATATTTACTTATCTATTTTCATTATTCATTTAATGAGGGGTGATAAATGTGCTTAACCTATATCTTCTAAATTAACATACCTGGGATATTTGTCTTTGCATACTCTAATGTTATTATACAGTTTCAATCAGTCCCCAGCTTATACCTGCCTTAGCAATTAACACATTATAATGACACTACTGTTTGTATTGAACAAGGTCAAGTTTCTATACAAAGTTCAAAGGAGTTTAGCTGGCTGTCAAGGTCCAGTGAGTCAGTGCAATGCTATGCAGCCTATTGATGTAGTAGATCCCAGAAGGGCATACAACATATATATAGTATAATGTAAGCAATAACATGCTGTGTGCTGACAAACACAGTCAGTCATTCATTGAAAAATATGCAATAGATCCCAGAAGAGAGAACTTTTACATAGATCATTATTTTTTTTTTCATTTTCTTTATTTCAAATATCCTAATTGATTATATACATTTCAGAAAGTTTAAAATAAAAAAAAAAGGAATTGCTATATTTGAAACAACTTAATAAAAACAAAAATATTGAAATAAATATTTGGAAGGTGGAGAACTATTGTTAAATTAATGGCAAAAATAAAAATATAACAAAGCATAGACTGCTAGGATTCCTTTGCTCACACAAATGTACTGTACAAACTGTACAGTGTCACTGTTTCTTATAGACAACCAGTCAAGATGTAATATTGTTAGAGATCGGTAATGTAGATTATGACATGCTGTGCTAAAAACCGAGTCATATCAAAGGTACAGTCCAGTGATGCAGTAGACCTCAGAAGAGAGGACATAAACATATTATAGTAATACTGTAGTAGTATAATGTGGGAACGACACGCTGTGTACTAACAAACGGACATTCATTCACTCATTGTTGATCTCTGATAACTCTGTCAACCAGACTAAACTAACAACCAATGCTTGTTAGTCAATAAAGATCTATAACCTGCAAGGTCTTACTACAAAAAAATTTGGTTAATTGTAGGAATTTGTAAATAGAAATTATTACTTCACCTTTTATGATCTTTGAAATTAGAGTACATGCAGGAGTCAACAATCACTGTTATGGCTATTATTACCGTATGAAAAGTTAAGCCCAGCATAAAACATTTTGCTTAATTGTATAGAATTTGTAAAGGAGTAGAAATTATCACTTCATTTTGTTTATGATCTACACTATTCACAATACAACAATCACTGCCAGTGTCATACAACAATGCTTTATAAAAACTTAATTCCATCTAAAAGATCGTTGTTGAATTCAGACACTGTAGACTTTGTTCATAACTCTAAAATTACCACTTAAGATTATTTTTTCTTTTGATCGTACGATTCACCTTTTATCTGTCTGTCAGAATTGTATAGTTTATATGGCGGGAGTGCCTGGAGTTCATGCCCCTACACACCCAGCGATTCACAAGGTGTGCATTGGTATTCATGCGAAGAAAAGGCAGAAACCATTCACAAAGATTTTATCATTAAACAATAGTAAATGATGCAAACTGATGACAGATTTATTATAATGTTGGCTATTCTTAAATCATAATATTACAATCACCCTTCAGAGGCATCTATAGGAAATAGAATTAGTAATCCCGAATGAAGTTGTTTATCAGTCAAAGGTGTTGTTAAATGGCTAAAAAATAGCATTTCAGATCAAAAAGATAACATTGGTATACTTTTAAGATACACAAATATTCCCTCATTAACTGAAATGTACTAAATATTGGTTGACTCATTGATACATGGTTAATATAGATCCCATCTTCACAAAAACAGTGATCATTAAGTAGTCTATGAATGGATCAATGCAATCCCAACATTCAAACATCTCGAAATTCTGTTTATTTCTGTGCAAGTGTAAATTAAATAAAAATATGATTAAAATATGAAATATTGGACAATTAAAAACAAAGTTGACATATACATTAATTTTTCTCCTCTAGAAATTTTCAATATTTTAAGTTGAAAAAAATAAGAATAAGAACTATTCTGAAATTACTATATTTAATGTTTTATTTCAAAAAGTCCACTAATCATTTCAAGTAAGAAAGTATAATACATTCTCCAAGCAAGGAGATACACAATGGTATGTATCTAAATGCTTGGAGTTTGTAATTATACTTTCTTACTTAAAGTTTTACTTATTATCGATATTGAAAAAATCTATGACAGAGGGCTCAACTATTCAAGATTACTGTGTTATTATTTGCCTAAAATCATTGCCATTCATTACTATAGTAGGCTGGCTTAACATCATTATGCTAAAATACCAAGACCACTCATTAAACAAGGCATTGGAATTTCTAACAACTATGCTCATCCATTGTATTGTTAATAACCTATATTGTACGAGACAATGGCTTTCAGTTTCGGAAGTGCGCTTACGTTACTATTAGTTACTTAAGACGTGTCTTATTGACGTGGTCCGGTGGTACAAAAGGTATGCCAAGTCTAACTTTATAATCCATTTGACTTATACACACCCATGTATTAGCCTAACTGTCGATTTGTACACGTTTTAGGTGCAAGCAGATTTCCAAAGCCTATCCTTAGAAAGTTATACGGATTATACGTGGAGTACAGAGGGATTAAACTGCCTGTGTAGAATTAGCCAGCAAAACCAACATTCCTAACATTTTATAAAAGTTGCCCTGTACTACATTTGGGAAATGGCCAAGGAATTAAAATACCAATTCAAAATATCAACAAAATCAAATTGACTTTCTCAACAATGATAATGCTATTCGAAAATTGCAAATTAAGTTGATAGCAGATGTTATACTACTATCAAACTAATTGGTCATTTTTCAAGTAAACAAGAGCTTCCAAAACTCCAAGGCTAATAACAAATTTTCATCTGGCAACACAGCCCTTAAAATTAGGAAAAAAGTAGCCAGCAGTAAAATTGCCGGCATTGTATACATTGGCAATACATTGCCATATGTTGTTTTATTAAGCCCTGAAATCATCCCATGATGATCACTTCAAACTTTTTAAATTCAGTCTTCACCTATGACCTCCTGTGAATAAAAGAATCCAATGAACTTGATGATTTGTATATATACTTTTTACAAGTAATTTGATTTTCTTTATTCACATTTTGCTCACCACAATAAACACAAAATTCAATAAATAACTTGCTCCCTTAAAGATTAAGTGCAATACAATGCATTCACTGCCAGAATCTCAATGAAGTAGGCTTAATTTACGCTGGCACTTCATCACTGAAGTTCAGTCCCAAGAAGCTGGCAATTACATTAGTAATACCAATGCCAGACTTAATTTTGAGGGCTGGGCAACAATAATTTTGAGCATTTTCCACACCGGAAACTTAATGAATTATTTTGTAAACTGCCTGATTTTAACAACAATTTTCCTATTCTTTAACACAGGGTGCTCATCCACCTCATACTCATCCACCTCCGCCATCCTTGACTACCCGTAGATAAATGCATGCCATTAAATAATGTCATGTCCTACAGAGCTAAAACTTTCAGGGTTTGTAGCTCATTAAATTAGCTTCAAAATGATACCAGCCTTAATGGTTTACACTGTGTACTTGTTGAGGTACATTAATTTTAATAAAACAAATTTGGAAATGTGTGGCACCAACTTTTTTGACGGCGAACTTAAGACACACGACCTTAATGGATTATCCCACAGTAAAGAATCTTGATGGTAAGCGAAATTTTTGTGTAGCATAAATATGAGGTCCATCTGATAAAATAAATTTGAGATTAGTCATGGCAAAACATGAAGTTGTCGCACAGTAAGTTATTAAGAAATAAGCAAGTAGACAACAGGAAATATAAATGTGTACAAAGGAAATGTTTGTATATTTTGTATAATAAATTTAGTTATCGTGGTCCAATTTTGATAATTTACACCTCATTTTAAAACTTACAAAAAGTGTGGTTTTTAACAATAATGGAAATTTCAATTATGGTACAACTTGGTAGTTTTGCCATGACACACCCAGGGATGTAATTATGCTGGGCGGAGGTGGGCGGTTCTGCCAACCCTAAAGATTTTCCACACACCCTAAAGCTTATTTTAAGGCCTTCCACCCAGTCAAATTTCAAAAACCCCACCCACCATAAGCCTTAAAAGAAGGTAGAAACACTATTTACCACCCACCATTACATTTTTGAAGCCCACCCATCCAGTCTTCTACATGGAAAACTGGAGTAAACTTATGGCAATGAACAATCAGGCGTGCAAAGTAGTAAGTGCAAAAAAAAATGTTTACCTTCTATTGACCTCCTCATATTGAAATCGTAGCTTAGCTTTCTCAGCTAGCCTGGCGTTTGTCAGAATTCGGCTGGATAGGTCTGTCTGTGATGATGCATCAACACTTTGAGATAGCAGTAGATATGGGTTGACATCTTCACCAGTAAATTCACTCTTTAAACGTACTACAGACTGATGGTATAAATGAAATTGACTTGTTGAGATAATCTATTGATACATTAATTAAACATTTATACCAACTTTCAGTCCTACCTTGCTTAGGTAAAATCCAAGCCAAAGCTAGCCATATTAATGATAATACAACCTCTCTCTCTATTCTCTTGAAGATTGACAAATGTTTTTCTCACTGATTTCTTAATATTTCTTTTGTCAATGGTCTCTGGAACTTTATTCGTTTATCCCACCCGTCCACACTCCCTCTATGACTGAACATGCTTTTGCCTATGCCAATAAATACTCCACTCACCAAGTAGCCATGGCTACTGGAATTCTCATTTCCTCTTTCACCAAATTTGCTAAATGAAAGTTAAAAAACACGGTCCATTTTTAGGCCATTTTTATTATTACCATTTTAAAAAATGCCACTAAAGAATTTATTCTGGCTAAAAAAAGTATGCATTAGCCAGTTTGGATAAGAAAACCTGATCCTAGTGCGAGTATAGACTGTGTTATTACATCCGTATTTTCATCCATTATTCAATCATTTCCTCAAAATCCAATGATGAAAATGGATAAATCACACTTACATGATTAAAAGTTGCTAAATTTATTAAAATTATGTCAAATGTTCTAACTTCAAATAATTGATGATCGTCTCAAAATACTGATCAACTATGATAAATATTCAAGGTGTTAAATTAAAGTTAAAAAATATATGACATCCGTTCTCGTTTTTGTATTTCAGGAAGTTGTAAAACCTCCATAATTGAATATGTTTAAAGGAATATCAACAAATTCCACTCAACATTTTCTAATTTCATTTGCCTAGGCTTATCATTTTTTTAGGCATATTAATAGTAATTATTTAGAAACAAAATGCAAATCCCAAGCATTATAAAATGCACTCTGCTTTACTGTTATTGCTTCTCATAGTTTTGTTTGTAATACAATAGAACCTCTGTTTTAAGTACCCTGATTTTAAGGACCTTGGATTTTACATACGCCTCATAAAAACAATGATGTCATCAATGTTTGCATTTTTAAGTTTGATTCATCATGCAATGAACACTGTATGTTTAATCCACCATATATTTTTTGTTTTTTTTTAGCATGCAACTCATCATAGCATACTTTTATATTGTTTAGTTATGCTGTAGATTGAAAGGATGAGTTAATTTGAACTGACCTGGAATTTACAGATCCTATGTTTTACATACCCCTTTTGGTCCCATACCGTATGTAAAACAGAGGTTCAACTGTACTGCATTAGCACTACTTTCCTCTGTTCAAAACAGGGGCCATGAGAAGCAGCAAACTGGGGCAACATCAAATTGTACACAAATTGATTATGTAACATAAGGCATGCAATTAAAGATATATTGTCACCTGAGAATGACCAAAAAATCATCAACATTAATTTTGAAATTAACTTGATCATATCAAAGTAGCATCAAAGTTAAGAACTGGA
>JAOTQE010059605.1:0-18939 GCA_025631205.1 Nesometra sesokonis | reverse complement strand
ATATATATTTGTCCTATAGGCCTATTCGCGCCAGACAGATACGAACAAAAGCAATCACCAATAACAAACAGCAACAACCAATAATTCGAAGGTAAGGGAATGCGTTAGTGAATGCCTTAAAAAGGAATGCATATGTTCTGTCAATTAATGACTAAATTGAAGCTGAACGGCGCCCTAAGAATGCATTCAACAAGTACCAACTTATGAAATAACCACTCAGCGGCTGCGTTTATGAAGTAGAGGCAGCTACTAACTGGAAGATCCCTTGGCCAAGCGGGTAAGTCTACTGGGAGATACTGAGCCATCCATGCAGAAACACATCAGGAGGTCAAGTACTGGATCTGAAAAAATCATAAGACTCCAATTTTTTTTTTCTCAAATCCTATTAATGAGGATTCGATTTCAGGCTGATATGGAATTTCAACCTTGTTTTTTTTAAGATCGTAACTCCCAAATTACACTTGGGTGTGATTGCCTATGTCATATATATAAACGATGCCAATACTGTTTCCAAAATAAGTCACAGCATCTCTTCATATCCAGTTGCAGGTTAAACAAATTTAAACTACCAAAATAGGAAAAGGTTTGATTCCGGTGTTTTGTTTTGTGAAATAAAATATTTCTTGTTTAAAAACACAATTCGGGGTGCAATAACAGTCAAAAGTATAATGTTTCTTGAACATTTAGTTGTTTAAAAACACAATTTGGGTTGCAATAATAGTCAAAAGTATGTTTCTTGAACATTTAGTTAGTCTAGTTCCAGGCACCCTCAATTTTTGTTAAGAGCTTATCTCAAATTTTCAACGAGCACTTAACATGAAATTTTCAGGATTCGTTAGTCTTGATGAGAAATAGGCTCATTAAGGTTTTCAGCATGATTAGTGACGCGTGAAATCATCTACGCGCAAAAATGCGTTTCTCATGATACGTTCATAACTTCTTAACCAATAATCATTTTAAGGTCATATTTGGTGAACAGAAACTTCTGGTTGACTTCGAACGTCACATCAAAGATTATAAATAGCGCCGCGCGGGTCACATGGCTCAAATGTTCGTGTGCGCGTAATTATGCAAACGTACAAGCGCGATAAAATTGCGACGTCATCGTTTTTACTTATAAATCGAAAATATTAGATTTTAATGTTGCAATTCGATATTGCTATATTTATTTAGAGAATATCTCACTTATATTTGCTTCAGTTTCATCCAAATATTAGTATGTTAGAGCTGACCTATGCTTTTTACTTCAACATGCGATTTTGTTTAAACCAGATAACGTAAAATCGTTGAAATATGACGTCGTCGACGAGAAACTGTTTTTTTAAATGATATTTATGGAATCCGTAACATCTTCCCAACAAATTGTCATTTCTCAATCATATTTAGTAGGCATAAATTTTAGATGAATTGTAACGGTTATATGCGTCAATAGCTTGTTCGCCCTTTATGCGCGCGTATGCGTACCTTCATCATTTTAATTGGCAAAAACATGGCTAAATGAAGTCCGCCATAGCTCCTCAGAACGGCTGGAGACCCCCAATTTTATTTCATATTCTGAAAGCTTATGAGCACTCAAACATGATTCCATGATCCGTAAGGCGTGATCGGACTTTATGAGGTCATCATTTTGTAATCTGAATTTAAAAAAAAACTATAATGTAATATTTTGTCATTTAAGTTGATGTTACCTCGGTAATTGGCCATAAAAAACAGCATTTAAATATGGTAAATATGAATATTTTGGCCCTAAAACCCCCTTCAGGGACCAATATAGCACAAACTAATAGGCAATAAGGTTTTTTTTAATGATTAATTTTCTTTTTCTTTTTTTTTTTTGCTTATCGAATCCTGTTCGGGTTGAGCACCCCTTTTCCCGATACCTGGATGCGTCTCCCGGAATTGAGGTGGCTGAGGATAATTTAATCTCGCCCCACCCCGCCAAATACAAAAAACGTTCCGCTGCCCCTGTCAGTGGCGGACCTCATGAATATGCGAGAAGGGATCGCTGGGTCAATGGCGCAGATACATTTTTAAATTCATGGGGTGGGGAGACAGAAAAAACAGAGTATCAGTGTTTGGAAGGGAACACATGTGACATATAAATGTTTTGAATAATGAGCATATGGGCGGATTTACATGGGGAAGGTGGACCGGCTCCGCCCAGTCCCCACCCCTTACTTTCTGGAAGTAAAATATATTAATATTATCAGCATTGCCTATAAAACGAAGAATTAATCTCTTAACACGTCCCTGAATCCATTTTCGGACAACCCTGAGCCCAAAATATTCCGGGGGAGCATGCCCCGAACTCCCTAAAACTTTGACTCTCTACCGCCGCACCCTCACCCATTTTTCAAAAGTCTGTATCCGCCCCTAACCTAGACGCTCTTACATACCATCTTGGAGTATATAGTATATATTCTTAACAATAATCATCGATACACGGGGTAAAAACTATAGTCTCTCCAGAGCTTTGTTCTTGGGGAGGCTAAAAAATCGTCAAGGCCTCAATCATCCATTATAAAAGCAAAGTCAAACAGGCAGAATAACCGCTTTAAATACTAAACGGTCTAGACATTATTTTGCTCGTAATTCAATACATAAATTGAATACAACTTTTTAATAGCCACTTTAGGAGATAAGTCTGTAGGAATGATGTCTTGTATTCTTTCTTTATTATCATTTGATATAACTGTAATACACATCAGATCAATCAATTTAATTTCATTTTTTGCCAAGATGTGGTAATGTAAATAAAGATATTAGGCCTAAAACTATTATCTGCTAATGAGCTAGAACTGAAATTTAATTATATAAAAAATACAGTAGTAAACAACAGCCAGAGGGTACATACATCAACGTATGCATGAAATTCAAGGTCATATGTTATGTACCCGTAGGGTTTTGTGGTTGAGAGATACCTCTACTATCAAAACACGAACCAGTGCAACCCGTTACAGTATCGCGACACCTTGGGATTTTCTACGTGAATGCCCCATTTTGTATTTCAAAATACGGATGATACTCTTCAATTACCCGCGTTATTGCCTTCAAACAAAACGTATAGTGTCTGTTGCTGTACGAATTCGTTTCGAGATCAAGAAAGAAAAAGGGGGCATCTGCCATTGGCATACCATATTCTTTCGGTATTTTAGAGCGTGACTGTAGTTTAATTTCATTCGTATCGAATCCACACACGACAGGACAGTCTAGACAACTTGGCTTAAAAGGTAGGGTTTTGAATCAATTTCTAAAATATATCATAATAGTTTTTGGTATTTCACTTGCATATCGTCAATGGTACAACCAAGCGACAAAATGTTACGCCCGCGTAGAGATATGCGCGCGCAGACAACATAGACGATACTCACGCGTGCGTTAGCGTTTCTTTGCGCACGTTTCGGTACACGCATATTACAGTTTGTGCCTCCTCATGAGGGACGTTTACACACGCAAAAAAAAAATCGAGATTTGAAAATCGATTTTTGCATCGCGATCGATAAATCGATATTTTTGTGCGTGTGAACAAAAAAAAAATTCAAGAACTCTCGCGATTTCGATCAAATTTGCAGTTTTTCTTGAGATTCTTCAGAACTATCGCGATAATTCGCCGAGCGCTGTGTATATATGCATCTGTTGTTGCGCATGATATATTTCGTGTGTATGACCGCTCGCAAAAAAATCGATGTTTGGATCGCGTTTTTCCGTGTATGTGAACGCCCCTATCGTATCAAGGACTGTATAATTAGGCGTGGTTATACCTTGTACCAATTTTATAATCCTTGATGTGAATCGACTTTATTACTTCCCTTTAGAAAGAAAATAATGTTTTCAAATCTCGATTTTTCCGTGTGTGATGAGAGTCGCCTTTATTACTTCTCATACGATTAACCGTTTACCCTTGTCTACACTAGCAAACATTGGTGTAGAAGAAAAGTTTCAAAAGTTTGCCAATGTAGACCAGTTTACAAACTTAAACAAATTTGCCAAAGTTAGGCTGGGCACCTTCTTGGCAAACTGGTTTGATGAGGTTTGAAACAAGTTAGCTGAATCTGAGATTGGACTGAATCAAATGTTAATTTGTAGTTATCAGTGGCGGATTTAAATTTGACCCGAAACGTTTTTTTTTTCTTTTAATGATGAAAATAAGGACTATTAAATATAGATGCACAGCGGCTGTATATATAGACTTCTTGGAGGCGTTTTTGCTTGACAAACCGAAATCGGGTTTGAAACCCCAAATCACAATCCTGGATCCGCGCTGGTCATGTGATTGTGTGATAAGATGGCAGGCTTAACAAAGACAGAAAAGAAAAATTGAAGATTTATTAGTATCTGAATATAAAAAGTATCCTTGTCTCTCTGAGAAGCTCAGTTTCTAAAGCAGGTAGTGACAGTACCCAAACTGGTTCACAATCAAAGGTGGATTATTTTGTGTTTTTTGACGGCGGCGGCGTTAAATAGCAATTGTTGCTGAGCAATTCACTGTCTTCATGAGATTATTGTTTTTGAAAGAGAAATCTCCAATTTGTGAAAACTTTCAGAAAAGTTTTATAGTGTAGAAATAAACACCACAAACTTCTCCAAATGGTATCAAACTCGCAGTTTACATATAAGTTTGCTAGTGTAGGCTGGGCTTTTGTGTAATATTATCTACCTGAATAAATGGGATTATCTATTTATTCTTTTAAGAATATTTAAAAATAGATTTAATGGCGATTCCTGTAGACAATTCTGATTTAAGCTCATTTTCTAACTTTGTAATAGTACTTGGGGTTAGTGATAAACCAGGTTCTGTAAGAAATTATAATGTAAGAAGTTGACCGTTATTGTCAAGAATAAGATCTTTTTTTCATCCACAAGTGACAAGTCAACGATTGTAACCTCCTTCTTTTAGGGCGGTCAATGGCCTAGAATATCAATATTAAGAACGATTTTGCCATAAACATAGGCCTACATACATGAGGCAATTAAAAAATTAATTTAATTTAATAATTAAAAATTACACAAAAAAAATAGAACCGATGCATCAGTCATTTTAGATAATGAGAATTAGGATATTGAAATAAAAAGTGTAACCGCGTTTTTTTTCTTGTTTTTTCCATATTAGAAGCGAGATGGATCCAATCTTCAAGACAAACCTCCGAAAGTTATCGGAAGAGAAGCCTCCAGCAAACCGAAGATTTACTCGGTACCAAATCGAGATCAACGCTCATCCTGGAAATGGTCTTTTTATGCGTGGTGACGACTACAACAAAACCTTTCCGCGTTTGGTTAATGGCATACCTCTAAATACGAGCGAGAAGCTGGAAAGTGACATGATCAAGTTCATGTATGTTTCTACTGGCTCAGCTCACATGTACGTTTCTAAATTCATCACACAGTTTGAAGCTAAGAAATTGTATCGCAATTTAGTACACAGCATATCCACAGAAGCAACCAGCATTAAGGGATTTGGAAATTCTAAAGATTTTCTTTGTACGGTGTTTTTGGCGAAGGTGGATTCAATTAACGGGAAGGCCGTTTCCAGACGTACGATTTTGATGAAAAACTCCATCTCTGGAGCTGATGTTGGGTGTAATGATAAGATGGTAAACTCAACTGATAATGCAGATGGTTATGGAGAACGAGATGACGAGGAAGAACACGTAGATGATGAAGAGGAAGGATTGGAGACCATTAGAGAAGAACCATTAGCAGACGATCAGCGTTCTCTTTCGGCCTCAGACAGGCCTTCTCTTTACACTTCATCAATATACGCCTCTGAACGTAATAAGGAACAGGATGCACAGGTTTGATTTATTTTTTAAGTTTTACAACTATCATCATCATAATCATTATTTCTTTTACCTCTTCACTACAACAACAGCAACAGCAAAATCAACAAAAAAAACTTCAACATCGCAACATTGACATCAACACCACATCCTATGAAACCACTACTACTAATACCACCATCACCATCACCACACCACCACCCCACCACCACCACCATCATCATCACCATCACCATCACCATCACCATCACCTGAAATGACCGGACTACGAACCTTGACCCTATACTGACAGTGGACCAATTGACCTTGGCCGTATCATGGCCGTATAACAATTAGCACAGCCTAATTTTAAACCCGAAAAAACAGTAATCGGATCCTAGACCTTGAACATGTCGTGACAGCGTTTTTTAAACCTGAAGTGACCGGGCAAAGCCTACTTTAAAACGCGCAAAACAGTAATCGGATCCTAGACCTTGAAAATGCCGTAACATCGTTTTAAAACCTTAAATGACCGGTCCACGAACCTCATAATTAGCAAAGCCTAATTTTAAACCCGCAACACAGTAATCGGATCCTAGACCTTGAACATGTCGTGACAGCGTTTTAAAACCTGAAATGACCGGGCAAAGTCTAATTTTAAACCCGCAAAACGGTAATCGGATCCTAAACCTTGAAAATGTCGTGACAGCGCTTTAAAACCTGAAATGACCGGGCCACGAACCTTATAATTAGCAAAGCCTAATTTTAAACCCGCAAAACAGTAATCGGATCCTAGACCTTGAACATGTCGTGACAGCATTCTATAATACCGCCGGGCCACATGTCTACCCTTTGCCTTGATCATAAGTCACCCGTAAATTTCATTCACTAATTTTGACTAGCATCGTTGCAGATACACACAGGGGAATTCGTTAAAATCACTCATTCGTGTACTCAGTGTATTGTTAACAATAACTTGTAAACAATAAAAATTACAGTACATTAGAGTGATGGTGCGAATAAATCGTGATCATTATAAAAATGTAAAAAAAAATAAATAAATGTATACGTTTCAACAATAGCAAACCCTACATTAGTTAATATAATTATGGAATTTTAATTCATTATTCCACCATGAGATAAATAGGCCTAAATTATAACAAAGCAAAAAACAAAAAAAACCCCAAAAAAACACGTTGCTATCATAATGTAACAAATTGATGAGAAGGAATAAGAGAATTATACCATGTATACATCCTTCAGAAGAGATGATTAGATAACCAGATCCTTAATCTCATGTAGGCCGATTCTTGAGAAGAGATGATTACATGAAGATCCAGGATCTCATCATGTATACATCCTTTAGACGAGATAATCATCTCTTCTGGTCATCTAATCATCTCTTCTGAAAGGTGTACACACGAGATCCAGGATCTGTTCATCGTCTGTTTTGAAAAATGTAGAAATGATGAGATTCAGGATCTGGTCATCTGATGATCTCGTCTAAAGGATGTAGACATGAGATGCAATATCTGGTCGTCTAATTATCTCTTCTGAAGGATATAATCATGATCAGGGGCAGGATCTTGTCATCGAATCATCTTTTCTAAAGTACATACATGGTGAGATCTGGGATCTCGTCATGGAATCATCTCAGATGAAAGATGTAGAAGGTGAGATCCAGGATCTGCTCATCTAATCTGCTTGTCTAATGGATGTATATATGATCAGATCTAGAATTTCGTCATCTAATCATCTCTCCTAAAATATGTTTTCATAATGAAAAAAAACTATCTGAACATCTGGGTGGAAATGCTGAGCTTCCATAGTTATGTTTTCAAAATCATTAACATCAAGGTTTTTTTTTTCGTTGCTTTGATTGTTTTTGTCTGGGCCTACAGAACATAGGCCTATTCTGTTTGATTAAATATTATTAACACTACAAATATACATTTTCGACCTAAGATAAATCAATATCTTTCAGAGTGTAACCACATTAATGGACAGCCTGATGGACGCTGGTGGTGATGATGCATCTACAGTGATAACGGCTTATACTGCTGGTGATGGTGATGTGGCTGCATTTGATGACGTCATTGATAAAAGGTCACTTCCATCGGTCATTTCTCAAGCCCAACAGAAGGTAGGCTAAATGTGTCTTTACATCGAATTTGACTTCAAAGCTTGACGATATACGTTCAGCAGCACATTCAATGACGGCCAAAAAGTATTCTAGCGTGGCGCTGCACGGTAGTTCCATGGTAACATGTTTGTATTCCAATCCCGATGGTGCCGTTTATGGTGATGTGGTCGCATTTGATAATGTCACTGATAAAAGGTAATTTATCGGTCATTTCACAAGCCCAACATAAGGTAGACCAAAAATATGTGTCTTAACATCGAATTTAACGTCAAACTTGATGATTTTTGTTATCATACGACGTAAAGCGTACAGTTGAATGTATTTTAGGGCAGCACTGCACAGTAGTTTCATTGGTAACATGTTTGCATTCCAATCTCGAAGTTCTGAGTTCTTAGCTGCTTCTGGTTCTCTTTCACGTCTTAACACCGTCACTCCATTAGTTTAGACTGTATTAACGTATAACCTCGATGTTGGATTGAAACGAACAAATTCACTTTAAGTTTCTGGTTAAAATTATTGAAAATATGGGTGCCATTTTCCAAGTCACTTAAGTTTAGCATAATAAATTTCGTTCTAAAGAGAAGTTGCCTACAATTGGTGTTACCGACTGTTATGCCATTTAAACCGTGGGCCGCATTTCGTCAGTCTCGATCTAGTGGTAGTAATGGAAGCATGACCTAAAATAAAATGAATAACTGGAGGTAACCTTAGTTTAGCGAGCGGATCAATGAGCGGTCTTGTTTGTATTTCTATAGTAATGTATACCTTGTTAAGATAAATAATACAATGGTTAATTTATTTTAACAGTACAACGTAGCAATCGAAGATCTCCAGAATGAGTGTGCCACATTGCCTAGCACAGACTACATGTGTGTGTTGAATGTCTTCGGGACAGCTGGGCCCAGGTGGCCGGGAGGTGGCTGGAGGCTCTCTCCATCCTACTATTCAAACCACTTCCCGCGTTTTCTAAACGAACCAGGTCTAGAAAATATTAAATGGAGGTACCTCAACGAGGGTTCACATACCTATGTATCGACACCAACTAGTGGTCGAGAAGGTGAAGAATGTTACGAACAGTTCCTCAAGGCGTTGGAAAACCAAGAAATCCAAAAGCAGTTGTTTGGTGATAGTGATGACTGGGAGATCACCACTTACTTTTCGTCTAGGGCGATGACAACGGTTGCGCAGACGAACAAAAACGGCACGAAGAAAGCTCTTATCAGAAAATCGATTATGGTGAGTTGAAAGATGTTTCATTTACATAGGTTCAGTTTAACTTCCTAATTTGGTAACCAAATATCGTCATCGCTAATTACTGTAAACATGTATATTCAAATTTCTCTTAAAAATTGAGGAAAACATATGGCAAAATTAAATGTTATTTTGAGAAAATTGAGAAAAAACACTAAAATTTCTTAACGTATTCTTTCTTTAAAACAAAGCCTCAAAACACAAAGGTTCTTCTGGATTTTCTTGTTTGCTCTAGTTTTACGTTTGCCACAATTCCTTGTCTTTGAAATTCATCAATCAATCCATCAATCTATTCAGTTTTTCTGTCATCTCTCCGTCCGAGAGAGTGTGATTTAAAGTGGTGGTGTTCAATACGTTGCCGTGGAGATCTGCTGTTCCCGATTGAAATACATGGTCAATTTCTGCTTCCGGTCTCAGTGGCGATCGCAGAATAAATTTAAGGGGGTTGCCCAGAGTCACAATCCTATAGTTGGGGCGATCTGTCCCCCGACAGGGTTCAGTGAGTAATATGCGCATACATTCACTGCCAGCCCCAGAAATGTCAATATTGATATAGGCCTATGATGAAATGGGCATCTAGTAGAGCCATGCTGTACTACTTTAGATTTTGTATGTTATTACAAGGAAACTATGAAATTAAGGGCTCGCCCAACTAGGGTAGCACCCCTGCGTCCGCCACTGGTTATGGATGAAGAGTCGAACTACAAGTTCAAAGCGCATCGTCTTCTGATGAGACGTTAAGCCGTTGGTTCATGACTCATGTGCACGTAAATGAACGTTCTTGGAAAAGAGTAGTGAGCTCTCTCGTTGTAATGTATTGTCCATCAGAAAAACCCCATTGGAAACAAGTCCTGTTTGAATTTATCTCTTGTGTTTCCAATTAGGTTATGTTATGCTACCAAAGTACTGTATGACATAATGTTGTGTGCTATGGGTGTACCAAAAACCAAACTGAGGTACTCCGTCATAATAGAATGTGACTTAACGTCAAAACAATGTCTTAACGTATTCTTTCTTTCAAACATTAAGCCTCAAAACAAAAGCTTCTTCTAGATTTCGTTTTTTTTTTTTTTTGCTCTCATTTTGCCTCAATTCCTTGGCTTTGTGTGGAAGCGTGTGGCGTAGCGGTAAGAATATGGGCTTCCGATCGAGAGGTTAGGAGTTCACGTCCGAGGCTCGCCACACGTTTGTGCCCTTGAGCAAGGCACTTCATCTGAAGTTGCTTCTCCCCACCCAGAAGTGGTGTAGTAGTGGGCACATAGGAGGTTATAATTATTATATTGACCGTTAGGAAGTCATTCAATTGTTTTTGGGATAAACCAATTAATCATTATTAACCATATTGTTATTGGTCTCTTTTCAGGTAAAAATGGAAAGTTTTGAAGGAGCCTTCCGAGATGGCTCAATCATACTGGCATAATTAAAAGGACAAGATAACCAGATAAGAATAGATGGATGGGCATTTTTACTTCTTATCGTTTTATACAACAAAATCGCTTTGTAAATTGTTAATATGCATAAAACACATGGTTTTCAATAACGTTAGGCGCGGATCCACGGGTGGCCACGGCCCCCCCCCCACTCGTTATCAAGAAAAAAAATTTAAAAGAGTAAAAACTGTAAAGAAAAAAAAAGGTTCCCCAAATATTATTGAGTAGGCATCCCTACGTTTCGACTGTATAGTGCAAGATGTTCTGTATGAGCGACTTTGGGTTTATTATTTTCAAAAATTTTATATGGCAGGGATCCTCCCTGTCCCAAATCCACCCCCTGACGCGATCAGTCTTTCTGTGCCTTTTAACTGTAAAATGCATCTGGTCTGTGCGTTTAAAAATGTCTGGATCCGCCCCTGAACGTTTACGCTGTTTTTACTATTTCCATACATCCACTTCTATATCAGTATTACCACAGTTTGTTTTTGTTACCAAACTGAACCGGGCTATGGTAAGTTAGATGCTTATAATTACGAAGTTTCTATTACGACCAGTAACTATAAATTATGCAAATGAGGTGAAGCAATTGTGGTTTTTCTCAATTTTGGTCAAAAATTGGCCATACCACACGTCCCATTACCCTAACTCCTAGATACTGATCATTGCAAATTGAACGTTCTCTACTGTTTCTAACTTCTCGAATACGTAGAACCCAACACAAAAATAGTATTACCAACAGAGATTACGAGTGTGAGTGGTTAGCATAGTGCAGTTTAAGACTAAAAAGGAAAGTAAATAGTTCTTTATTTCACTTAAAGTCAATTATAATATATAATTATTTGGGCAAATTATTGGCCGAGGAGTTTGTGCAATTTAGTAAATATTACTGTAATTTCCAAGAGCCGTAGAACCAATTAATGGTAAATATAGATACAGGTGTTTTTTGTGAATGAAATTAACAAATTAAAAAATTGCAGTTATATATGTGCAAGGATAGCAATTTTAGATTGTGAAAGTAAAACCTGATTCTCAGAACTCTAAATATTTTATTATAATCAACCAAAACAAGTAAATAAATAAAAACTAAAAAGACATAAGAAGCACATTTAAGGAGTCTGCAAAAGGCAGAAATGAGGTTAGAGAGTCCAAAACAAATGCAGTTCTAAGTAGAGACATCACATATTTGGACTTAATCTGAAAGTCTCCGCATCACACATTTGGATCTTATTGTCAGTCTAAAAACTATTGTACAATACTTTGGTACCATGAGAAAATATTTAAGAATAAGAAAAAAAAATCAATAGAAACAATACTAGGCTTTTTCCTAATGTCGTGTAGGTATAAAAAAAATATTACATATTGCACCTTAGTCGATCGATATCAACTATAGTACTTGAACAAATATTTTAGAAATTTTCATTAATTATCTATAAATTAATATTAGAGCTAAGATGCAATAAACGATAGATTACGAAATAAACCAAGTTTTGTATTTATCTTACAGTATAGATTTATTGAAAATATAGCAAGTCATAGACATGAATATTACATCATGTCCTGTTTTTATGCCTATACACTGATTGAAAAGTAATGTTAGGAAAACTCTCTATTACTTATCTCTTACAGAATACCCCAAAATATTTTTTTTTTCGTAAATCAAAAAATATAATTGCTCATTTTGATGTAATAACATTTATTAGCTCGCGTGTAGGAAGTTATTTAAACATTATTTACCATGAATTTTAAACTAGATTAAACAACAAATTACAGGCAGTCAGGTGGCTTGCCACAAGTCTGTATTTTATACTTTACAAACATCATAAAGGTATGACAATCCACCAGCTATGGAACACATTTGGTGCCTGATGATTGTCTTGTCACGAATTAAACCAAATCACGGTCTTGAACCGAGACTAGCAGAAAGACAATGTAAGAGTTTTTTTTCATTTAAAACAATATTTTTTGTAAAATTATAGACTATTTTTAAATGCGCTAATTTCTAAAGCTGATAACTCTGCAAGCAGATATTAAAATTTAATTTGTAATGTTTTTCCTCATTTTGGTGTTAATACATCTTCAACTAGTAGCTTTTAAAACATTTTTAATGTGATTTCAATTTTCAAGCATGACGTTTTCAAAATCTGTAATTTTCCACTTTCCCTATTCTATAACACTGTGTTATTTGAATAGTTGACCCACTTTTGATTTGGGACACAATTAGATTCTGAAAATCAGTAGGCCACAATTGTTCTATAGATTTATCCATACAAATTTTAATTATGGAGTTCCCCTTTAAAAACATAAGCAGTGTAGTGTGAATGGCAAAATTTGAGTCAGCAAGCTAATTTATTATGGGAGATCTCCCTAAGGTGCTCTGACAGACAAAGTTAAACAGTAAAGTCTCCAGATTGATTACTAATATTACTAATTAACATATCAACAATAATTTTCAAATGAGTGTGCCCCTCATATAAGGACAGTAGACGCAAAAACGGGTTATACACTTTGAAAAAAAATACCTCCTGACGACTAGGTAGATCTACCATGTTAAATTACTAGGTAGATCTACAGTATATAGAAACAAAGAGATCTACCTAATAAGGTAGTACTTAATTACTCTGTAGTAAGCTGTATTTTTCTATGTATACTTCTAGAGCATTGCTGACCATATCCTTAGTAGTATCCGTTTATATGGTAGTTTTTATGGGGTTAACCCTGTTAAATACCTATATCTACCTTGTCGCTACCATTATCTACCATGTGAACAGAGACATTTTTTTCAAAGGGTACTATCAACAACCAGGTGATCATCTTCTAGTGGAGTACTGCCCAATCACCACAAGGTTTCAAACTTGAAAAAAGTACATTTCTGACATTCGTCCAATCTAATATGGCTGGGGCAACCTTGTCTAAACTGCAAAGCCATTGTCTTTTACTAAATATGTACAAAGTTAATACCATTCAGTATAAATTTATAGAAAAAATACTAATTATGTCAAATATTATACACCTAACTTTACTAGAAACATGGATAATTTTACAAAAAGGTAATTAAGAAATTGTTTTCTTTCATATATACAGATCATACTTATTGTTACATTCTGGGGTTTCTTCGTATTTCACATCATATCCAACTGAAACAGAAAGAAATAAAATTGGAAAATTAGTCTAATATTCATATAAAATATGTACAGTATTGACAATTACAACAATAGTAACAGTAGTAATGGCATTGACACAGGCTGCATTTCAATTGGGAAAAATATCCCATACATTTTTGGGATAAAATTATCAGATAAAAGTATTGCAGAAACGGATGTCAACAGATTGAAATGGAAATAAACTTATCCGATAATTATCTGATTCAAATCAGATGCTTATCCAATAAATGCAATAATTTTTCACCTTTGACCTGGACTGATTTTGATTATCACGATGCCTCACGACCAAACCAAAGGGAAATCACCAGAAACACTGGAGTTATTTTATTACAAGTGACAATGAGTTTATTCCAGTATTACATGGGTGATTTAGGTGTAGCTACAGTATTAGAAGACAAAAATTAAAACAATGAGATGAATATTTACCAAATCATCTTCATCTTCCACAGGAACATCAGCTGGTTCATCAGCTTTGTCTTCTTTTTTATCTTGAAGAAACTTGATTAAAAAAAAAAACCAAGATTAAAACTTAAAATATAAAACAGATAACAACATAGTCGTATATTTTTTGAGAACTAGACAAAATGACCATGCATAAGGCCCCATAAAAAAATTATTAGTTATCACCCTACCAAAATATAAAACTGATCCACCAATTTTGTAATTATCTTGTGGGCCCGATCGTCCATCGTTATTTTAGACTCTCACAAATATGACGCCCATATGAACAAAACAACACACACCAGCCTGCAGTGAACATCAATCGTTTTAATCATAGTTTTTGAGTAAATCGTTGTGAGCACGAAGAAATCGCTTGAGAATCATTCATGTCCACTTATTTTTAAGAAAATCCACAGCATTTCATGTGAATATGACAGAAAATAAAACATCGTTTGAAATAGTAAAATGATTTTTTAACCGGAATTTCCCCAAAAGTAATGCACGCGGGGTGATAAACTAATGATTTTTTTTATAGGGTCTAAAGCTAAGCAAACAAATCCACAAAAAACTTAAATTTAAAATTCATAATTCAATGGAAATTTATACCAATGTCTACAGTGGAGCACTAGGCATACTTCAGGGAACCCTTTGAAAAAAATAACCCTGTTAACATGGTAGATAATGGTGGTGACAAAGTAGATATAGGTAGTTAATAGGGTTAACCTTATAAAAACTACCATACACCAACCTGGCTACCTACCTATAATATTCCATTATAACCAAGACCCATAAATCCCTTAATTAACCTCACAAAGGAGCCTACCGAGGATATCGTCAACAATGCCCTACACTATGAAAATACAACCATTAATAGACCTTTAGACTAATTAGATCCATGACAATCAATTACTTATTGAGCTTAAGGTATCAATAACATCGAGAAATATACTACCTAGTTACTAGGTAATTCTCTGTGGTTCTAGGTAGATCTTCCTAGTAATTTAACATGGTAGATCCACCTTGTTTGAGGGTGTTATTTTTTTCAAAGAGAAAGGCTAATGCTCGACATGTTAAGGATGGATTCAGTTGATGTCATTACTAGAGATATATCTAGCATACAGTTTTTTTTTAAAATAAACTTTATGTTGTTCTTTTCAGCAGATACATGTACAAACATATTACAAAACAACCCTTTGAAAAAATAACACTCTCCAACCAGGTGGATCTACCATGTTACATTACTATGAAGATCTACCTAGCAGCACAATAGTATTATTGGTACCTTAGGTCATTAAGTGATTGTTGTGATGTCAGTTTTAATTAGTTTGAAGCTCTATTAATGGCTGTATTTTCCTATGTCTATTTCCTATTGCTGACACCATATCATTGGTAGTCTCCCTTGAAAGGAGAGATAACCTTGTGTTAATTGAGAAATTTATGGATTTTGGTCATAACTGGATAATAATGTTGATGTTATATGTAAATGGTAATTTTTATAGGGTTAACCCTGTTGACTACCTATATCTACCTTTACACTACCATCATCTACCATGTTAACCCTAGCTTGAGGGTGTTATTTTTTTTTCAAAGGGAAAGGAAGACAAGTAAAGTGGAGGGACAAAAGCTGTACAAAAACCACTATCACCAGGCCTGATATGCTCCTCCTACCCCAACTTCCAACATAAAAAACAGTAAAAAAACTATGATATATTTCTAAAACACTTATTAAAGTACTATATACAGTATATAAATAAAATATAAAATTTAAATAAATTAAATAAAAGTACAAATATACTAAAGAATTCTAGACAAAAATAAATACCTCAATTGCCTCGTTCTTTGTAACAGAACTTGATTTGCTTTCTGAGTTTGCTATCAATGTTACTCCAGCTGTAGAAATTAAAATAATTTTGCATTACTCATTAATTCAAAATATTACCTAATCAAGACAATAACAATAAATATTTTCTATTGCATCTTTTAAAGCAAATTATTACAACAAATTTTTAAGAACATTTTTAGAACATAAGATAAAAAAGTAAACATAAAAGATTGTACAATTAGTTAAAATCAGAGTACCTTAAAACTTAAAAAGAGCAAATAAAACTACCATAAAATTTCCATTAAAAATAACAATTATATCGATAAATAGAAGATAAAAACAACAATAATTACTGGAGACAGACAGAATATTTAAATGGATTTGAGAGTAAACGATGTAATAACTGAACAAAATAGGGATGGCTGGAGAAGGAAAATAAGTGTAGCAGAACAACCGAATAGCAATGTCTGCATGGCAAATAGAAGAGGGGCAACCAAGAAGTAGATGGAAAAACAAAATAATATGGACATCAAGGCACCAACAGGGACTGGAAGTACCATAGAAAAAAATGGCTCAATTTGGTGGTTGTGATAATGGTGGAAGTGGCAGCGTTGATGACAATAGTGATCCTTTTGAAAAAAATAACACCTCCTGAAAAGGTAATCTACCATGTTAAATTACCAGGGAGATCTACCTATCAACACAGAGAACTACCTAGTAAGGTATTATATAATTACCCTTTCTCTTGATGTTATTAATGCCTTAAAATTTATTCTAAATAATGGCTGTATTTTCCTATGTATACCTTGGAGCATTGTTGGCGATATCCTTGGTAGAATCCCTTGATATGGTAGTTTTTATAGGGTTAACCCTGTTAACTACCTTTATCTACCTTGTCACTACGGCTATCTACCATGTTAACAGAGTTATTTTTTTCAAAGGGATAGTAATGATGATGATTATGCTGATGATAATGATCACGATGACAATGATGATAATGATGATGTTGATGATGACGGTGATGATGATGATGACGACGATGGTGGTGGTGGTGGTGATGGTGATGATGACGACGATGACCGTGATGATCACGATGATGATGACAATGATGATAATGATGATGGCGATGTTGATAATGAAGGTGAAGTTGATGAAGATGACGACGAAGACGGTGGCGACGACGATGATGGTGGCGGCTATGATGATAAAATATGAACTGATAATGATTATGATTACGATGACGATGGCAGCAATGGCGGTGGCGACGACGACAACTGAATGATGACATAATCATGATGTTTAGATATTTTGAATTTATTTTGAATTATTTTGTATATTTCCTGAAAATCTATAAATAATCTTGTTCTTCTAATTTTACATAATTTTATCAACTTCTAAACATAAACAAGATCTAAAAAAAGGACTTTTTGGGGATACCCTAAAGAAAAAAGAATATTTTTCTTTTAATTTTGTCTAAGTCTAGTAACCAATGATGAGCTACAGAAATTACATAACACATGGAAAATTAATGTTTTGATTTTTTTTGCTGCGAAGAAGCTAATCATATTCTTGACAGCAATTTGACCTCTCGAGGTCATGGTTTGTCAGGTTAGATAGGCCTACACGCCCTGAACAGTGGGGTTTCGTTCTCTCGTTCTGCCGGGTAAAATCAATTACTCTAGGCGACGTTTGTAGACTTATTAGTACCACTACCCGGCCCCGATCGAGTATAACTATTCATTGTTTTTACTCTATTTCTATGTTTCCTATCACGTCGGGCTTACGCCAGCCCATGGAGAAAAGAAAATCTATTTTCTTTTCTCCATGGCCAGTCACAATATTACGAGGATTTACGAACCCATTATGAGACAAGCCGACGCTTATGTTGCAGACTGGCATTTAAACACTCGTTTTTAGGCCGCATCCGATTATTTTGCTCGCGCCTTCCTTCTGGTCTTCTCTTTACAATACAGGCGGGTACAGGACAACCTGTATCTAAACCAACCCGTACCCAAAAATTTGGACGATTCGTACCGTATTAGTTAACCCGTAGCCAAAGATTGCTGTTAAAATATACTCCTTGTCTATATCTGTCTAGAGGTGCAGCGCAAAAAAGCAAAATTTATCACTGGTACAGTCCCTTATCCGAAAGGTCCACTAATCAACTTCAAGTAAGAAAGTATAATGTATACTCCAAGCAATGAGATACACGCCATCGTGACAAGATTCAATATTTCGACATAAATTATGTCATCATCATTCCAGATGATAACATAATTTATGTTGAAATATTGAATCTTGTCACGATTGCATGTATCTCATTGCTTGGAGTATGCATTATACTTTCTTACAGTCCCTTACCTTTCTGGATTTCCTGCCAGAAGTCTCCTTTGAGCATGGTAGGAAGTGTCAGCTTGAGATCCTGCAGGAATGCATTGAAGATGTCAGATTTATCCAGTTGGCAGCACTCTTGTCGGAGTGCTTTGATGCAGTCTATTACTTTGCCGTAGATCTTATTCCCAAAGGATTGCTTTAGTAATTCATTGATCTGGCTCTTCATTTCATTACAAACTGAAAAAGAGAGATAAATAAAAGAGTATTATAATGAGCAGTCCTGTCTGTAAAAAAACCCTGTTATTCTCTTTCATGAGACATAAGGGTTCTGTATGTTCAGATGCATGAATTAAGGATAATTTACAAACTTGCCATTTAATTATTTGTGTACAGCCAGATCAAAACCAGGCTTTTGTCGGAAATTTTCAATTTTGAGTTTTTGTAGTACAGATAATATAGATAAAATAAGCTTCATATTGATGTATAGATTATTAAAATTGACCATGTACTTACATGAGCAATTAAATACATAACATATAGGCTGTAGAATTCAATTAATTACAGAGTAATTGGCAAACAAAGATAAACAACAATTCAA
>JAOTQE010059604.1:870-28070 GCA_025631205.1 Nesometra sesokonis | reverse complement strand
GTGGATATTCAGCACCTAGAGTGGATATTCAGCACCTAGAGTGGATATTCAGCACCTAGAGTGGATATTCAGCACCTGGAGTGGATATTCAGCACCTGGAGTGGATATTCAGCACCTGGAGTGGATATTCAGCACCTAGAGTGGATATTCAGCACCTAGAGTGGATATTCAGCACCTAGAGTGGATATTCAGCACCTGATGTATGTTTCAATTAGTCAATCATGCCAAGATATTAGTGAGGTTTCGCAACTTTATGAAATATGATACCGAAAAATGGATACATAAAACTTCCATTTTTGAAAGTTGCTAAATATCTTTAAATATATGTTAAATTTCCTACTTACAAATCAGTGATGATCGTCGAAAAATACTGACCAACTGTCACAGATATTCGCGGTGTGTAATTCAAACATTACAAGAATTTATGTATCCGTTTTCGTATTTCGTGAAGTTACAAAACCTTATTATTATTATTGTTTTTAACTCGTACAATATGTTTCCACAGTAAGTGAATTATTTATTTATCATCATATTTATTTTATTTATAACTTATTTAGCCAGGATAGCATTTAATATTTAATATTTCATATTCCAGAGACCATGACTAACATTTTTCATCATCAGTTTTCCACAGCTCGTACAAGTTTTATCAGTATCTCCATCAAAAACATATACAGTATTATATAATTATATGGTCAGAAATCATGGTTTATCACTGTGTACAGAGTGCATAATATATTATTTATAAAAAAGGGGTAACTCAATAAAGTTAAACACTGACTTAATTAATTAAACTACACATTAATATTCTTTTAAAAAAAATATCATGATGTTTCCTTGCAAAGTCTTGAACAATCGAAGTTTAAAATTTAGAATGTAAGTTTTGCGAAAATTGCATGTTTAAACAGGATCATTTTTTAAAAGTTATTGATCATATATCTGAAACATTAAGTGTACATCCCCATTAGAAAGATCTGAAAAGTCTTATCACATCACAATGGATAATTGGATCAGTTTTCACTCAATCACTTAGCTATACAGCATATTTCTATTATTTACAAACATTTACTGTGATAAGCCAGTGAGGTGGTTAATTCAAGATTATTTTGAATTTCTTTAAAAAATGTAGGTTATTGTGGAAAAATTGATCAATTATCTTATCACTCCTTTGAATTGGCTCTGCCACATACGATGTACCATTACATTTATATATCTATAAACATACAATAAGCATAAAATGTGCAATAAAATAAAAGAGATCAGAAACTCAAACACAAAAATTATCCACTTAACACCTCAATTCAAACCTCTAAGCATGGTTATAATGAAATTTTATTTTATAACTTTTGCTGGATTTCATCTACTTACAGGTTTAGACAGTATTACTGTCCACTCATATAGATTAATTCCCTCTAGCAAATGTTTGTATCATCTTCCGTACGCTAAATGTCATCGTCATGGCGACACACATCGACGTTCTAGATTTGGCTAAGTACAGTAACATTTAGAACATTTTTGTTTGCATTTGGATTGAATTTTGAATTTAAACACCTGTATGTAATTAATCTATAATTAGATGATTATAAATCCTGGTTTCAACCAGAGGTAGAAATTGTCAGTTTAGGCATGGCGTTTGATAACCAGCTGAAATGGGGGGGGGGGGATGACGTTGATCACATTATCAAAAAGTTGAACACTAGGCTGTACTGTATAAGACTTAGCTCATTTGGGTTAAAGCAAGATATTTGTAGAATTTTTATTTATCAGTTTGTTATCTTGGTGGGCATCTTGAGTTGGGCAGGGAACAATCAGTAAGGGGGGCTCTCCATTACAACTACATCTAAAAGTCTTTAGGAGATTTTCTGTTTCTGCCAATAACACAATGTCGTCGGCATATCTGATGTTAGTGATGTTATGACCACCAACAGTTAGACCTTTTCCTCCTTCAGGTGTCTGTTTGATAACCAGCTGAAATGGGGGATCACGTTGATCACACTATAAAAAAGTTTAACACTAGGCTGTACTGTTTAAGACTAAGCTCATTTGGGTTAAAGCAAGATATTTGTAGAATTTGTAATTTTTCAGTTTGTTATCTTTGTGGGCATATTTTATCTTTAGTTGAGCAGGTAGAGCTTGTGCTGGGTAGAGCAGGGAAAGTAATTGGCTTGCCTGTACAGACACTTAACTCATTCTACCACTAACGACTTGCCAAGTTGTTTCAGGCGATATTGGAAGACAAATGCCATCTGAGTAATGCTGACATTGTAAGCCCTGTTATTGGTGGAACTGGTAGAATGAGAAAGGTAAATGCACATACGGACAGTTACAAAACAAGTACTTGTTTTGCCCAGCTGATATTTGTAATTACAACCAGAACTATTTAAGATAAATTTTTTTGAAGGTTATTACTATTATTATTATTAAAATTATTTTTATTATTATTAGTATTATTACGATTAATAAAGGCAGTCACAAAATCAAGTGTAATTTCCATAACCTGTATGGTAACCATTAGTTTATGTTCGTATGAATATACAATGAAATAAAGTTACTGTCAGATACAAATCAGGTAAATGATTACTGGCAATCAACGGTTAGCAACTGGATAAGCATGTGATAGAAAAAATAACTTTTATGAAAGGAATGGAAATACTGTCCGCTAAATTGAATATTGAAAACCAGGAACCCATATGTTAAAAAATATAGCAAAAATAAACTAAATAAATAAACTCCCTGTGGAGTATCTATGTTGTTTGTGTATTTAATAATGATGAATGAAAATTTTCTGGACAATACTGTCTGCTGAATTCAAATATAAATCAAATCAAATCAACATTTTTCTTTTCATATACATGATTAAACATTTGATGAAATAAAAAATAATATATAAAAATAAAAAGAAAGGCGAAACCCAATAAGCAGAGCTTGTGACGGGCTGCCTATAGAAAAGCAACTGAAGTAATGTATAAACCCTATTCATGAAAAAAACCCCAAAAAACAAAGACAATTTTGGAAATATCAATGACAATCAAACCAGTTAGAAGTATTAAATTAAGAATTAAATTTATGAAGCAAGATTGCATGATCATACTATGTTTTTTTTTAAAACTTTTTTTAAAACAAAGATAAAGATGGGGCTATGGTCAAATTATTTGGCAGACTGTTCCAGCATTTGGACCACACAAATTGAATGTTATGTTGAAAGGATAGTGTTTTGTGTTTAGTAATATAAATTGTGTTAGCTGTTCTTGTATTATAATTGTGAAAAGTAAAATTGCATCTTAATTAAGCTCTGAAATTTAGGAGGAATGAGCGAATGCATGCAAGAATAGAGAAAGTTAGATTGTTGGATTGAATTTGAATATTGAATGCCTCTGAATACTAACACCAACAAATATTGTGTGACCTATGAACAAATTTCAAATCAAAAGGACCTTTTTAAATGCATGCTAATGCTTCCGTTGATGAACATTTTTTCTTCACAAAACTGAATTAAAAAATAACAATCACTGCCTGGTGAATAGAGTACCCATCGTCGCATCTCAAAGTCCCTATTGGTTGAGTTTTATATGTTCCTGAACTGCGACCAAACCAAGACTGACATCAGAAAGTTTGTTCTCTTAGAATTATGTCATTGACCCAATGCAATCAATTCCAAGAGATTATGTTGCAGTCATGTGACTACTTTTGTTTAATCATCACTTTTAGCTTATTATTAAAACAAGTTCTTAGCACATGTGCTGTCTGAATGTTCTAATTGCCTATACTACATTAGCACATAGTACTTCTTTACACTCTATTAGTTTTCAAATCCATGTGAAAAAAATGAAGTGAACCACTTTCTTGAGAATTAAAGATCTTATGCTTCCGATTACCACGCTGTGCATAGTATTAAAGTATTTAAACACGTAGACATTCAACAAATATAAAATATGATATACAGTTTATTTCAAAATGTTTAATAAAGAGTATACTTGAGCATTTCAAAATATTTGTGACTATCAATTTTTTGTTTTTGTTACTATTTAATTAAAAAAATATATATCACTTTATTTTGAGTGTAAAATATAATTGCATGCTTCTATATTTTAATTTGAACTTTAAAAAACAGTAATATTATTTGTTTACATTAAATTTCTCATAAATATCACTTATAATTGCTAGAATAATAAGCTAAACTTTAAATTCTATTAACTTCAACTGCCTAAGTACTTAAAGGCCCATTTTTTCCATATTAAAAAAAAACATTCTAAATTTGACTATATTGTATTTAAGTTTATAAATATAATTCTGATCCGTCATATTTCTATCATTTTATTACTTCCAAACATTTAAACAAATGCAAAATAATAACAGATTTTATTTGTTGGATGGATGCTGAAGAATAAAGCGGATGAATCTAAAATTTAAATTACTTTTTAATTACTTTTATTGGGCTTCAGGATTTTTAAAAGGTTTTTCCCTCCTTCTTATGTCAAACTTAAGACATGAAGGTAGGCTAAAATATTGGCGTACAAAGAGCAATGCGTTCCTTAATTAATGTTTCATTTCCTAGGTTATGGGAACAAGTACCCTCAAATGAAAAATTCTTCTGTTGCAATTTTTGCTCTTGTGAACAGTCTAAATCTAGTAACCAACGGCAAGCTATGTTCGCGTGGGTGTCGCCGCATAATGGTGCTGTGGAGGGGATACCGTGGGTAACATGCGCACTGATACAATCTACAACCTACTAGATTAGCAATGGAAAAATATCATTGAAAAGAGGTCAATAATTTTTACCTTTTTTATACTTCACAATAAATCTAAAGAGATAAGAGAAATAATGAACAGGTAAATTTCTGGGATAACCTGGACAATGAAGAAAACAGACATACAAGACTCAACGCCTTTGAAATGAAATGCTAATAACGTTTGCTTAACATTAGATGATTTCACAGAATATTGAAGAATGAAGTATGGCAGAGGGCGAGCATGATGGATTGGTAAAATCTGCAGTCTTTGCAATCATTGATGTCAACAACAGTTGCGGCAGACCAAAACGGAAAAGGCTTGACAACATCAAAGAATGGTGCCAGAAGAGTGTATGGCAAGACATTGCCATGGACTGACACAGGTGGAGGTTATTTGTGGACGCCTCGATCAACACCCACAGGATGACCCATGGATATTAATTCAAGCCAAATTTCCCGGGGTAGATTTTGGAAGGAATGCAACATTTTAAAAAGGTTTATTTATACTTATAGGCCATATACAGTCAAATATCTTCAAACTGGCCACCCTTCGAAGCATCCAGTTTGCTCTGGTTTCTACACGAGACAATTTACTCACTAAAAATTTGACACACACTGAAAGCAAAGTGGCATATATGCCAATTTTCTGAGTAATACTCCTAGGTATGTGTCAGGCTCTAAGCATTGTTTTTCATACAATCCTACAACGTGCATTTCAACATTTGTAACATGAGCATGACTGCTGTCCACATTTCAAATTTATCAAATGTATAAAAATGTCTTTTATATTTTATCACTAATCAATTTGATCAGTGTATGAATTCTAAAACATGATAAAAATAGCGAATATAAACTCCCTGTGGAATACCTAATGTTGGTTATGTATTTATTAATGATGAATGATTTTTTTTTTGAACATTAATAAAATGTTTATCATGTGCACATCAATAACTTCAACACTCCTGAACATTACATTTCACTGCTCTAAAAATGAATGAATTAATATTTTTACATTTTTTATATTTTTAAGTATAATTTTTAATAATATATTACATAGGTATTCATTATGTAAAATATGTGGTATGGTAAATTTATGACTTGCGTTGGTAATGTATGTAATATTTTGATTGACTGGATTTTTAGAGATGTTGGAATAAAAAAAAAACAGAAAATCAAAATTGATTAGATACCAGAAAACTACTATTTATTACCAAAGGAAATAACTTGATATTCATAGGAAAAAAGATTTTTTAAAAAATGTGATTATCATTGTATTGATAAGGCAAAAAAAAATAATTTGAATTAATAAATATATAATTTATTGTATACCTTGAGGGGGAAAAAGAAAAAAATGACCACAGTGAATACAATATTTCAGTATTCCATGGAAACAGGCATACTAGTCAATTACTTGATGAAAAATAGGTCTTAGGCTAGGCCTACCCTTAGGCATTGGCTAGCTAAGCCAAAAAGTTTATCTTTAAACAATACACTGAATTTCGATGGCCTGTGACTTCACGAAAACTTGCCGTCATGGGTATAAAAACCAAAACACATCATGAAGTCCTATCGCATAACACAGTGCGAGTGTGAAGGTTACCCAAAAATTTAGTTAAAAATAAATACATATTGAATTTAGCAAGAATGATCATTTTTAAAGCATTAGTAAATATCTACCTTAGTCTTAGATTAAGTAGAACACAGTTTATATGGTTTTAATTTACATTTAAAAGAAAATATGCTTAATTCAAGCTAGGCCAAAGTTAGAACTCCATTGATCCACTCAGGAGAGATGTGCACTAGCGGATTTTCACTGTCTGCATATAGTTCGCGCCTATAAAACCATTCATAGTTCTCAGCAAATTTGACAAGTTTAATAAATTTCAATTTAAATAGTGAAAAAAAAATGATTTATAAATGTATCCCAATGGTTCGTAATGAGTTACCAACAAAGAAATACAAATACATAAACTTTATAATTGTTCTTTTTGAGCTCCTTTTACACAGTGAAGTATAGAAAAAAAGCGCCTTCTATTTATAAACATACCCATGAATCCAGATGTAAACAAGGTTGCTAATTCGGTGTAATAATTACACTTTTGACATCTAGACTAGGGCAGCATTCCCGAAAATAAGGCATCCAAACTCAACATAAATTAAGCTGGTAAATTTAGATTTGTCTTGGCCTACACAACCTCCCCTGACCGAGTGATATCTAGCCCAGGAAAGTGTAAAATGCACCTGCATAACCAACCATCAAATGGCATGTCCTCTTGTATCACCATCATAACAACAAGAGTGGAATAAAATAAATTATGGGTAATGATGTTTTACATTTATTAACCAATTAATACTTTGAAACATGTTGGGGCAGATTTAGACATGGGCACAGCTGGCACGTGCACTCTCAGATTGCCCTCTAGTTTTTTAATAAAAATGGTAAAAATTAAAGTTTTTATCTTGCAATTTATATTGAAACCCTATCTGTACAGAATTCTTCTATGTGTTCTGAATGTATACCAATAAATACATCAAGATTATTAACATCATATGTCTGGATATAAGACATTTTTTTCTGGGTTTTTTTTCTACTCGAATGTCACTTTCTATTTGGAAAAAAACTCTAAATATAAATTGACATCACCACTGTAAAGAATTCAGATATCTCAAAATGTATTTTGTAATTTTGAAAAAAAATGCAAACGTCTACTGTACCAAATTTTGAAATGTATCAGTAATTTTAAAAATTGCATTTTATACTGATTGAAATGCATGTAAGGTATTTGTGATATTGAAATATATTTCTGTATTTCCGATCTACATTCATTTTATCCTGAATATATTTATAGGAATATGTTTCTGTAGTAACAAAAATTGTTATTTATTTTATAATTGTGTTCTTTATAGGGCTTTAAAAAAAATGTTGGCCAAGCCAAAATCACTTTTTTTTACATTTTCATAATTTCCATTATTTTGCTAAATAATTTATCCTAACAATAGACTATAGTAATAATTTTTTGTAAAATAACCAAGTTTCAGAAAATACAGTAAAACAGACACACTAAAAAAATCCCAATTCAATAATAAATTTGTGTTTACATACTACAAGCCTTCTATAGACTGTTCTACCAAGGACGAAATATTTAATATATTTCCTCCATGGTTTTAGACAATCTTGTAAATACACTTATGTATACCATTTTTTAGACAAACAAAAATTGAAATTTGGAGAGAGCTTTTGTCAAATGTTTTGAACATCCAACATTCACAAAGGCAGTACCTATATAACACAAACCTAAAGTTTATTGTAAACAATTTATTTCAAAGCTCAGGTTATCTTATATAGACACTTACCTTTGCTATGAAAATTGCATACACTGTTAACCCGACCAGAATCACAAAGAAAAATAGCGTGGCCAGGTTACGGACGTCAAGCACACTTTCAACGAGGGGTATGCTAGCCATCTGCCAGTCATATGATAACATCAACGGACATAACAACAGCCAGACATTAAAAACACACAAGTAAGAAAATGTTAAAAATCTGAAATAAAATAAATAAAAGATTAACAATGAATATTTAAAGATGTATTGTCACTTGAAAAATGAAAAAAAATGGATTTCAAAATTAACTTGCTTATTTTTAAAAAATACATAAGTTATGACCATGAAACTAGGAATTAGGGTATTTAAACAATATTTACCCATACTTTTGCATTTTTACATGCTAAAAAACAGCTGAAAACATCAAAAAGGCTGGAAGCCTCTTAAATTTTTGTCATTCTTCACTGTAAAAATCTTATTAAACAATTTTTAAATATGCAAATTTCTAGTCTCAAGTTCTAAAATTTGATGTTACTTTGATATGAACAAATTAATTTAAAAATTAACGTTGATTATTTTTTGATCATTTTCAAGTGACAATACATCTTTAATGCATATTTTAAGCTCTATCCAAACATTATCGAATGGATAGACGAATGAAAGGACAACCAATAAAATTAGAAAACTTAGGGTTTTAATGGTAGTGATTGGTATAACAGGATACAATTCTCTCTCTTTTTCCAACGTATGTACTACATACGTTTGCATGTTAACTAACAGCTTAACACCACAATTTAAAGTGGTTCGCAGTTGATATAAAATATAATTTTTGATTTACAAGATGAAATAGACTTTATGAAGGGTTTTTGTCTAGGTCAGGACTAGCTAGGCAATGCCACTTGGTAGTGGTATCCTCTTCCAGGCATCAGAATTTGCTTACATTGAGTATACAGTTTATTACCATTTCGCTGTTCAAAATTTTCTAAAACTCCAAAACTCAGTCATTTCATTTTACTGTTACTGGTTACTGATTGTGATTTGAATAAAGTGTTTGGTAACATTTTAAGGCTAAGATATTTGTAGTTCTTGTAGTGTTTTATTACATGGAAATCTGATCAAATATGGCCTTTTCAACTGGATTAAAAAAAGTGCTAAAATGTCTGGAAGTAACTTTTTTTTTCAAACCCTAATTAGTGGTCTGAGTTTTACCTAAGATACTTGTAGCAATGAGATACATGCCATCATGACAGGATTCACTATTTTGACATAAATTATGTCATCACTAGGAATTTTGATTATGAAATAATTCATTAAAAATATTGAATCCTGTCACGATGCTGTGTATTGCATTGCTTGTGGTATGTAAGTATTTCAATGCGGAGAGCCTCTAGACTGCTATTTTTGTTATAGCATTTAGGTTATCCTGCCTCATTGAATTACCTTTGTACTCTGTTTTTGTTTTATATGTTTTCTGTAAAGGCAAAATAAATGATATGATATGAGATGTGTTATACTTTCTTACTTGAAGTTGATTAGTGGACATTTTTTTATATAAATACTTCACTACAATTTATTTAGCAGTTTAATATTGTACTGAATAAGTACAATCCTAACAGTGAATTTAGATGATGTAACCATAAATATAAACGGAGTACAGTTAATTCAATATTGTAGACTTGAACTGAGGCATTTCCTATTTAACTTTTCCGAACGCCTTTGATCAAAATTTATTACAGATACCGCACACGCAGTTATATAAATTACATTAATTGATTGATTTAAATTACAAATGACATGCACATAATTATTTTTTAAAACCTACGGCAATGTGTCACAGAATCTAATCTTATTTTTAGATGTCACCGCTGACAAAATATGTAAACTCCTAATGTAAATAAATAGTAAAGTAAAAACAGGGATAATTTTGCATACGTCAAAAAAACTAGGGCAAATTTTCTGATCATTCTGGTAGCTACAACTGGCAATGTATGCTAAGTCTGCATACATTTAACCATGTTGGTGGTTACCAATGGTAATTTATGCTGAGACTGAATACTTCAGACATCTTATCATTCTGGTGGTAACTATTGATAATGTACAGTATGCTAAGCCTGAATACTTCAGACATTTGGTGGTAACTATTGGTAATATATGCTAAGCCTGCATGTAACTGATCATGTTGGTGGTTACAAATAACAGCACTGAGTAAGTGGCGTTGTAGCTTGGGAGTAAGTGTAGCTGTAATTTGGGAGTGAGTGGTGCTGTAGCTTGGTGGTTAGCATGCTTGCCTTCCAATCCCGAGGTCCTGGGATCGAACCTGGCTGAACACTAGGTTGGTTCCCATGACTTAACAACGCTACTCCCTAACCCTCATAATGAGACTTGGTTTAGAAAGCATGGCGTAGTTCTCATCCTGTAAGTGGTGAGTAAACTTGCTGTTGGATGTGACACGAAATAAAAAAAAAAATTAAAAATTAAATGACACCAATTAAATTATAATATCATAAGATAATCATGATATTAAATGATTATATATTAACATTTCCTCTGAAAAAAATAACTCTGTTAACATGGTAGATAATGGTAGCGACAAGGTAGATATAGGTTGTTAACGGTTAACCCTATAAAAACTACCATATCAAGGGATACTACCAAGGATATGGTCAGCAATGCTCTACAAAAACATACGAAAATACAGCCATTATTCAGAATAAACCATAAGGCAATAATAACATCAACAGATAGGTTAATTGGATACTAGCTTACTAGGGAGTTCCATGTGGTTCTAGGTAGTTCTCCCTAGTAATTTAACATGGAAGACCTACCTTGTCAGAGGGTTTTATTTTTTTCAAAGGGTTCATTCAAAGGCTTAGGCAGTGGTGTTGTTAATTTGTAACAATAATCCCAGTGCATGGTCTGGATTCAACCCAAGACCTTGGCCTGATAGGCGAGCATGTTAACCATTACGCTACAGCACCACTACTACATTTTAATAATCTAGAAGGATCAGACTAAAAAGTAGAAGGAAATCAGTCAAGATTCAATATACAGAGCTAAATGTAAATTTAGTCTCAAGGGTAAATTTAAAATATATACTACTGATTTGAGAATTCTAAAAGCCAGGCTAGGTTAGTGAGCCGCATTAAACTTGTTGTGGTAGGGCAGTTTACTTTGACTTAATGAGTCCACGTAGAATCAAAGTATGGCGTCTATAACAATAGCTACCCTTAATGTACCCCGAGGGCGTTTTCATTTTGTTAATCAGACGAGACGATGTTGGATGCATACATAATCAAAGATTGAATATAAAGCTGACATTTTACAAAAAGAATTCAGGAATCAACTAGAGCGGTGAAGATAACTTTATATCAGAGAATAGTGGGTTCAATTCTTATGTGTCAAAACCTTGATTTTATGACTAATAAGTTAGCTCTCAAGCAATTAACCCCATTTAAATAAAACTTGAGTTCCAGATTTTTCTGTATGAAACCTTAAGAATTTATGGTCTGAAACTAAGCTAAGCCAAACTGCACCATGGTGTATTTAACAAGGTCATTCGAGATGGGTAGCGCACAGTTCAAAACCTGACCAAAGAATACATTTCTGCTGCACCATCCACTTACTTCTAGAATAATTATAGTGGTTGAGATTGTAGCTTAAAAATGGTTGAGTAGCATTTAACTCGTGGACAAATTTGTGATAGTAACTGTATTGTACACTGATCCGTAGATATCTTCGATCCTTGTGTTGAATACATCAGCGCTTCTTACATTTCGGTTAGGTGTTCTAATTACAAGTAAACAGTGCACTAGTCTTCAGATGAGATGTTAAGCCCTTGGTCATATCAGCAACATGACACATATACTTAAAAAATACAGACACTACTCAAAAAGGAGGGGATTGTCTCATGTTATACAGCCCAATCACCACCAAAATGACCCAATGGATTATTTTTGGTATGATAACTCACTAGAACCTGGTTCAATTGAATACCACACCTCTTTGTGTTTCGGCTGGAGAGTTGGAATATTTAAGTTAAGAATGCACCGTCTTTCGGATGAGATATTTAGCCATTGGTCCAGTATACAACATGGCTTGTGCATGTTAAAAAATACAGTATACTATAATCTTCGGAAAAGAGTAGGGAATTTTCTCTCTGTGTACTGCCCAATCACCACCAAAAAGACCGAACTGGAAATAAATTTTCCAACTTTAATGGGTTTCCTTGGTGTATCTCACCAGAATATTCCAGTCAACCAACCAACCAAAACTTAGATAAATTTTCATGACTTAGCACAGGTAAAATAGGCTATGGACTCAAAAAGCCCCCTTATAAACTGAAATGAAACAGATAGTGTGTACATTTCATTGAGTAACTTTCTCTTCAATACAAAATAAAGCTTATGTAATATAAATAAAAAAAAGAGTGAAAGATGTCCTCCATTGACAGAGAAAATATCAATAATGTTGTCTGTATATATATATGTATGAAGTCTGACATATGTCTTTAAAATCAATGATCATCATTTACCTTGTTAACCAATGCGTCGCATAAGATGCAGGATTATCTTGATCGGAGAATGGCGGTAATTCACCCTTCATCATCCACACCCGAAATAAAAACAATGAAAACAACTGGAAGATAAAAAAAAAGAGATGTGATATTTTGAAAGGAATGAGAGTAATCATTGCAGTGACATACGAATGAGAGAAATCATCGTACAAATAATCTTTTGATTATCTGTAGATGTGTTATATCTAAATGGAATTTTTTTATTATATTGTGGTCATTATTATGATTGTCACCAATGTTCGTTGCTTCACAAATAGTAAAGCTTCTTTGTTTTCAATTTTTGGTATAATCATTTGAAAAATTTTCCATTATCTAGGTCAAATTTATGATTTTTTTTATTTTTCAAACCATAAAGCTTCTCAAAATCAGAAAGGTCCACTAATCAACTTCAAGTAAGGAAATATAATGCATACTCCAAGCAATGAGATACATGCCATTGTGGCAGGATTTAATATTTTGACATAAATTATGTCATCATCACGGAATCGTGACAGAATTAAATATTTCGACATAAATTAAGTCATCATCAAATAATCTATGATGATATATTGAATCCTGTGATGATGGCATGTACATCATTACTTGAAGTATGAATTATAATTTCTTACATAAAGCTTCTCATTTTCCTTTTTTGGTATAATTGTTTAAAAGATTTCTTTTCTGGTTTATCTGTTGGTCACCATCATATTTTTCAGTGCTATTAGGCCTAAAAAAGGTACTCGTTTACCAATTTCCTTTTTCCATACAAAAATACCAGCCTCAAAAGTTTGTTTCATATTCATTAGAATTTTTTATGTAAAATATAAGCTTATATTTATACCTTAAGCTAAAAAAATTGGGTTTGATTATACTTACATACAACACAATCACATACTGAGTATAATACTATAACAACCTCTGAATTAAATAAATGAGGCTCGAGACATGGCAAAACCACGAAGTTGTAGGAAAATTGAAAATTAAGATATTGTTAAAACCATATTATACTTTTCGCAAGCTTTAATGAGGGGTCAGCCATCAAAATCGGACATCTATAACTGAAGTTATTGGAGAAAATATAAACAAATTTCCTTTGTATTTGTTTATATTTCCTGTTGTTTATTTGCTTATTTCTCAATAACTTCCTGTGCAATAACTTGGTGGTTTTGCCATGACTAGCCTCATATGTACATTATCACTCATCAGATATCTGTCAGTTTAGGCCTAGTGTAAAACTGTATTCTATATAAAATTGTAAACCACTGACTTACATCAATAATTCATATACAGTAAGTATTTCAGTGTCATATTTTAATTTCAATTAAAAACAAAATACCTTTTTTTCACCTGTCCATACCCTAAAATTTCATACAGGGGTGAACAAACAAGTTTTACTTTTTTCAGGCCTTCCTATTGTTTGTATCTTATTTGTTAGTCACAACTGTTCTTTATTTATCAGTGGAATTTTTTTTCGCACTGATATCATTTAAAAGATATTCAATTGTTACAATTTAAAATGATTTGTTAATCTTACTGTCAGTCTGTTTGTCTATTATTGTTAAATGTAGTTTGGCTACTTTAGGGTGTTTTAAGCATATCTAGTAAAAATATACAAGAAGAAATTTTGACACAGAGATGTTGACAGAGATGTGCTTTCAATAAGTGCTCTTTATTGTTATAAAATGTCCCAAGTTTTGCCAGTGTATATTTTCTTTGCACTTCACTTAATTATATATTTTAAATACTTTCAGACGCTTATCTTTATTCTGCTATAAGCACGAAATACAGATAAACACCCTGAAAGAATTGGACTTCACTCAATTATCATGCCATATCTCTAGGACCATTGATAAGAAACAGTATTACTGTGGTAGCATACACTATGAAGGCAAGGGAATTGGGGAAAAGTACCAAAAAAACCAGAAAATAACGGTTTAAAAAACTAAGAACTACTTACAATTACAAACTAGAAAGCACTCCATAGAGAGCATACCTCCACCCATACCCCGTCCTCCTCAAATAAATTTAATTTTCAGGGGCTTTTTTTAGACAAATTTTTTGCCGGTATGGCAATGGAATCAAAAGAGAAACCAAACCAAACATAATGATTGAAGGGACACACTCAATGCAGCAATATTCTAATTTGGTCTGACAATGGAATAAAAAGAGAAAACATACCAAACTCACAGCAGCAATATTTTAACTAGATCTAATAATAATACTACTACTAATAATAATAATAACAATAATTATCATAACAATAACAATAGTAGTAGTAGTAATAATAAGACAGGATTCGAACCCGCGATCTTTGAATCAATAGACAAAAGCGGTAACTGTTGTTAACCGAGCGCGCCATCCGTACGACTGTTTATTATTGTGAGCAGATAACAATACAGATGATTAAGTTTCCACTCATAGCAAACAACAACTGCATACAACCCATTGGCTAACCCTTAAATGTGTCCCCCAAATCTCTATTTGGACCTCGATCGTGACCAAAATTTAATCAGTTCGTCCGTAGTACAAACTGAACATCTTCCAAAAATTTTGTCGTAATCCATTGTGTAGTTTTTCCGTAATCCTGCTAACACACACATACATACCAACACGAGTGAAAACATAACCTCCTTCCAACTTTGTTTGGCGGAGCTGTAAACTGAGTGTATACTACGCGAAGACAAAGTGGTTAATTCTGCTGCCAAATACTAACCAACTTATTAATACCTGGGATGTAATTATGCTGGGCGGAGGTGGGCGAGGCCACCCACCCTGAAAATATTCCCACCCACCCTAAAGCCTATTTGAAGACCTTTCACCCAGTCAAATTACAACCTGCCACTCATCCTAAGCCTCTAAAAAGGTAAAAATACTGTTTTTAATCATTTTACCACCCATCCTTACGTTGTTGCTGCCCACCCTTGGATTTTACTAGGTACAACCCTGTAATACAGCATCATGAGTTCGCAGATCAAGTCCTGCATGTGACAGGAACAGCATTGTTTGTGGTGCCCTTTTGTAAAAAATACTTGTTTATTTTAAATACTTTATTTTGTGCTCAAATATAGCATGGAGGTATTTAAGCAGAATAAACCAAACTTAAAAATGGATGTTTGATCAATCGAAAGAAGGACTTAAAGCAGTCAGGATTGAACTTAGAATAGGAAGGCAATCTGGTCAACCGCCACACTTGAACTATTTCTTTTTTTGTAGAATACCTTTGAGAATTTTTATATCCTTTTTGTAAATATAAAAAAATTGGTAGATTCGATAAATCATCTTTACAAGAAATTAGTTGACGATAAGCACTTTCATCTTATTTTGAATTTTGATTCACAGGGGAAATAAGCGTTAAGAATACATCAACTGAAGTAATATGAGATAAAAATTGATTAGAAGAGTAATCATAAATTCTGAGAGGTGAGAACCAACCTATGTTTTAATGTCGTGCTTCAACAGGTACTAGCATCACAGGGTATTAAGAGAAAACCTGTATAAATTATAAGGATTAAGAAAGAAGGGCTCGATATCGATTAAGTTAAATATAAAATAATTAAAGAATAATATTAATTATTGAACACCAAAGTTAAGAGAAACTATTAACCCTTTCGAGTCGTGGGGCGTCCGTACGACGCCATAAAATCCCGTTGATTTTTGCGTAGGGCATCTCTCCGACGGCATGCATAATAATTCTTAGAAATCGTTTTGGAGGTATGCTGCCCTCAATTAAAGCATCTGTATTGATGTCACATTATTTGTTCGACATTCCCCATTGGTCAAATTGTTTTCAAAATGGCTGCGCCCAGTTTCGAGGGTCGTTTTTGTCTGGCGGACGGTGTTTTCTGGACGAAGTGGATTTTATTTGGCCCACCTAGAGATAACTGGTACGGTTATGGTGACTTTTTCAGTCTATATATGACAAGCTAACATTGGGGAACAAAATTTTTTAAAAATTGTTAAATTTGGTCAATAAGTATTCGGCCTAGGCCCATATTTGTGTGACCCCTTGGTGGCCATATTTGTCATGTGACCTTGAAATGAGGTAAAAGGTCAAATTTTTTTTCGTTATTTGGAATCAAAATTGATTTCCTATCACTTTCTGGATATTTTTTTTTTGAATTTTATGCATAAACTCGGGCGTTTTATCACCTTTTAAGTATTTGGTAAATACCTTCAGGCAGTTGGGTGGGTAATGTGTCAGACATGAAAGGGTTCACACTATCGTATCTTCAAACCAGATGAACATTTTCATTTTATGAATGTTCATAACTATTTTACTCATAGTCAGTGAATGTCAAGAATAGTGCAGATGGTTTTAGGGATGATGCTGACGAAACAAGACAAGAAGCAGAAACTTTGGAAAGTTACATTAATGAGCTGTACAAGATGGTACAAGGTAAAGTTTATTGGTTTGCATTAAATGAATACTCAATTCACACGCACAAAAATCTTTCAGTTGTAACAAAATGTAATGTAGGTATTTGCTTATGAAGTTGAAAATGGGGAACACGGCCACCTCCATCAGAACTAGTGCTCCCGACCTATTAACCCTTTCGCTACGTGCCCCCGGTACTACAGGTGATAATAAAATGTCATTAAACAGCCTGCCCCTGGTACTACCGGGGGTATGATAAATCATTATTTTAAGGTACTTGTCTATTGCTAAACACGCCCTCTTTAGTTTTATATACTATCCATGACAAATTTCCAATTTAAAAATAAAATGCGTTCCCCAGAATATGCGCCCTCTACGGTTTTTATGAAAAATTCATGTTTTTTTATTTTACCGAAAAGTGTGTTTGTGCTTAATTTGTTATAAAAAACAAAACAAAAACAAGACAAAATCGTTCAAACTTTTGATATTTTTATTCATAGTATGTGTCTGCATTATGATCCAGTGTAAAAAATGTATCCAATAAACATTTCTTTGAGAAAAAGTATTTTTTTACAGATTTTATGAAAATTGAATAAAATGTCATCATTATGCAAATTACCAATTTTTTCCCCTCCCAAAATAGACCAACACCTTGCCCACATTAACACACAAAAATAATTTTGAAATAATATGGTTTAGTATTTTTTTTTACATTTATTTAAAATATCACCTACTTTCCATACAAATATGTCGCACACAGGTGGGATAAACACTCAGCAGTGAAAGGGTTAAAATATTTGTTTAATCATTCACTGTCTAAAACTAGAACTATATCTAGATATACTGTACTTTCTAAAACTTAGCACACGATGGTTTACCATGCGTTAATTTACATTGCTCTATTTACCTTCAATTCCCACGATACATCACATAACTGCTGTTATCTCAAGTAGCTGATTGGGTCTGTTGTGAAGTCATAAAACTTCATGAGAAAACGTTACAAGAGAAAATGTTTCTAGTAAAGTGCTTTAAATTTGTGGAAAGTTTGGAGCTCTGATTAAATTAGTAATTTTGTTTGTCGATTTCTGAATATTATTTTCAGTGTTTGAATGGGTAAATTTGCAAGAAATGAAATATATTTTGTGTTGTTGATTATATAGACACCATAGATTATGCAAGGAACCAAATTGAAAACTTTGCTGCAACATCAGTACAGGAAGGTAACAGAATTATACAAGAAGCAAAACGTATTATCACAGAAATTGAGGCAAGAGATTTCAGTGGTCAGTCCGATGCGACCAATCAGGAACTACTGTAAGTTGCAACAATCCCATTAACTCACCAAGCCCTCCATAACCTAATGTTAGGATTTTCTCAACAAATTTACTGGGATTAGTGGATTTTTAACACAATAAACCTTTCCCTGTCTTCATTGGATAGTGTGATATTTGTTGATCCACTGTCCTTGGATTCACTCCAGAGTAATGAGGCGGTAATAGTTCTGAATGATCTAAGGTTAGTTTTTTTTTTCCAGGGCAGGTTAGCATGCAAAAACTCATCACTGTATAGTGTTTCTAATGGTTGGATGTTTTATATGATCATGCATGTGCACAGTCTAAACCATGAGGAGGCTTATTCAAATTCAGTACTCCTCATTGACCAATACCATTATAAAATGATCAGACCAATCAATCTAGCTAAGTATCATGTAAAGAACAGTGCTAATTGCTCCTGGACTATCTATAAACCTGCCTCCTTGGCTGAGAAAATTTTGACTGCATTTAGTTCAAGGTTTCTAGAATAAAATAAGTCACATTTGAAGATATATTTTTAGTTTATTCAGGATTAAATTTGAATTTAATCCTGGACCAAATTTAGTGTGCTTTTGAAAATACCATCTTTTTCTCTGTATTTGTTCACCTAAACTCAATATTTATTTACACAAATTAACCAAGATATTATTAACATTTTCAGGCTTAGCCAAGATGTTCTGAGAAGAGCTCAAGAGTTACTGAACCTGAATTCAGGTGATCTGAATAGAATGATTGACTCGATGCTTCAGAGGATGGGTGACATGAATGACAAGTTCATTGAGATCATCGACTGGAGCACAAGAGCTAACAATGCATCTGAAACAGCTCACCTTTGGAATCTGAAGAGCTTGGGTCATGGTCGACAAGTTGAGGTAATTGAATAAATAATTTAGCTGTTAAATCCTTATTCATACAGAAATATAGAGAAAAATGTCTCAAGACAGAATACTTTGTGTTGTGTTTTGCTGCACACTGCGAATGGTAGAACATTTTTTGCACGGCCATGAGTATTAAAAAATTGTAATTGAAAAGCCGGGCACTCGCTGAGTTGTGCGACCAGTGGTGGTGCCAGGAATTCCCCGACGGCAGGGCAATGCCCCTGATAGGGAGGGCAACCCCGACAGCCCCCAATGAATAGGCAAAGTTTGAGGTGGGCGTGTTCTCGGTTTTTAAGTTGACAAGCTTCTTAAAACGCTCTGTTTAACAAAAATATTCATCTATCTTATCGCTACTTCTAAGCTTTCTTTTTCTTTCTATATTTGTACATGTAAAACATGTTTTGGCACCCAGGAATGCAACAGGAAAAGGGGTCTGGCAGTTGATGTGTTAAAAAATAACTTACCTTAATTTCATTGTTATTATGTTTCTCTGTTGTAGATGACAATGTATAGAGCTGGTGTGTCAGCAAAAGATGCTGAAAGTAATTTAAAAGAAGCAAGGAGACTGCTCATAGATGCCAACCGGTTCCTAAACATTGGCCTTGCAAATTCTCAGGTTAGTCAAGTTTTCAACTTTAATATTTTGCTGGGGCTTTCTAATTTCTAGACCATGGTTGTGATTTCATGTTCACATACAACCGTTTACAACCTTTAAGTAGCCTTTTCAAGAGTGAAGCTCAGGCGATTGATTGATCAATCGATTGATTGCTGTTTCAATATATCTTTAACATTTTCATTGCCACTACAATGTAAATCAACCATATGCATCAGACCAAAATAGAGCATAATCACCTTGGTATCTATAGCATTTATCACCCAAACAGTAGATAGTGTTATTGTGCTTACACCTCTTGTCTTGGAGTTGTTGAAATGGTCTATTTTTACTGTAGTATATCGGCCAGTATTCGAATACAGTATGCTGCGCCAGTGTGGGCTACGAGTTTAACCGGTGAACAAATTACCTTGGTTGAGCATATTCAGAAAAGGGCATTTAAAATAATTCTCCCATTGACTAGTACAATGAGGCGCTCGAAATTTTAAATACCCCATTGTTGGAGGAGAGACACACCCGACTGTGCAGGGAATACTTTCAAAAATTAAAAACTTCAAATCACAGACTTAACAACTTGCTTTCTCGATTACATAATGTATTTTTTTAATTTGAGAACAATCACCAAATTTCCTCTACCCAAATGCAATACAAATAGAACCAAAAAAATTATTATTAACGCGGGGTTATTCAATAGATGGTAGGTATTTCCTGCACAGTCGAAAAAATTTTATTTTTGATGTTAAATTGTAATGCTGGTATTAGGTGGTTTTTTTTTTTTGGTGCTTTAAATGGTTTGTCTTATCTTGTTACCATATCAGAGTTGGTAATTCTCAAACCATACTATAGATGGCAACATGCAATGTGATCTGAGCAAGACAATGTATTCTTTTGTACATTTTCCATTAAGAAAAAGATAAAATCAATCTCTGATACAGTGCATAATTGTAGTTGGACTTGATATTATACCCCTGGCACCCAGTGTGTTAAATTCTATTATTTTTTTGCTAATAGATTCTACAAGCTGATTATAACAACCTTACAAGACAAGTGGAACGTCTGAGTGAAGCCACTGAACTTCTGGCTCAGGGACTCCTACCCCTTCAAGGGCTTGTGAACAGGGCTGGTAGTCACACAGCTGACCTACAACAAATATCAAAGAATATCAATGAGTAAGTATCAGTTGATTGACAGAATGATTGATTTACTTGTTGATTGATTAATTGATTTGATTGATTGATTGATTGATTTGACTGACATACTAACTGATTAGATTGATTGATTGAATGATTGATTGATTTGACTGACATACTAACTGATTAGATTGATTGATTGAATGATTGATTGATTTGACTGACATATTAACTGATTAGATTGTTTGATTGAATGATTGATTGATTGATTTGACTGACATACTTACTGATTATATTGATTGATTTATTGATTTGATTTATTAATTTGACTGATTGATTGATTATTTTATTGTTTGATGGTTTGGGTTGGGTTGGTTGATTGATTTATTTATTTGGTTGATTGATTTGACTTGACATACTAACTGATTTGATTTGATTGATTGATTGATTGATTGATTTACTTGACTGACAAATTGACTAATGAAATGGATTGATTGAGTTGATTAATTGGTTTGTTTGATTTGATTGATTGGTTTGATTGATTTATTGATTTGACTGATACTAACTGATTAGTTTGATTGATTTACTTGACTGACAAACTGACTGATGAGATGGATTGATTGAGTTTATTGGTTTGTTTGATTAAATTTGATTGATTAGTTTGATTGATTTGACTGACAGACTAACTGATTAGATTGATTGATTGATTGGTTGAGTCAATTAGTTGATTTGTTTGATTTGACTGATTGATTTAATTGATTGATGGATTGATTGAGTTGATAAATTGGTTTGTTTGATTAAATTTGATTATTTTGATTGATTTGACTGACAGACTAACTGATTAGATTGATTGATTAATTGATTGATTAATTGTTATTGATTGAGGCAAGGAATACAGAACCCATCATCCATACTCTCATCAGTTTAATATAATATGTCTGTTATGTAGTTTTGTATTTATTGTTACATGGGAGTTGGGATTTCTGTTGATTTTATCAATTTAATATTTTTATTCCCAAAAGGTTGTCCATTATGCAAACCCCACTGTAATAGTTCACACCTTAGAAATTAACTAATTGTACCATGTATTAAAACCAAATAATAATAATACAATTTAAAACAATAAAAATTATAAATACTAATTTTTTTTTCAAAATGTAAAGCTTTTAAGCCAGAATAGTAGAATATAATGATAACCCAGGGTTCGTATTAGAAGATTTGTGGTAATAATATTAAAATTTGTGTATATAATTAAATGGCTATTTGCTATTATTATCTTGTTTTTGTATAGCTTATTTGGACCAACAAGAAACTATGCTGAAGATGCATTGAGGGCAGCAAATGCCTATAGTGACATTGTTCTCGCTGTCAAAGAAGCTGATAACGCAAGTAAAATAGCGCGTACTGCCGCCGATGAAGCATATAAAACTGTAAGTAAATTTCATGCCTTTTTACTAAATGTATACAATTAAACTAGATTGATAAAATTATTTTGTAAATTTGGTTTAACAGATAAGGTATGGTCTGTCCTGGCACTCTGTAGTGTATAACACAGTGATGTATATTATTGTTTTTTGTTACATCTTTGCTTGCACTTTCAACACTCCACACTAGAAATTAAAGTAATTTTTTTTAAATTGGCTTTACAAAATAATTACATAGTCTTTTGAGCCATCACTGCCGCCAAAGAAATGTATGAACTGTAGGTTATAATCGTAATTTCAAAATTGTTCCTATTGCTTTTAAATTGAATACAAGAAATTTTACTAGACGTCAGTCTAGAAGTTAAACAAATTATATTGTAAATTAGGTTTAAATAGATAATTATTCCATTTTCTCTGCACAACCTTCAATGTAAGTTTTAATAGTAGCATTCAGATTCAGTTTATAGATGCATCAAATAATTTAATTAAGACATTCTTTAGATTTATGGTAAAATGTGTATTGAGCCAGACATGCTCAACAAAATACGGGCAAGCAAATGGTACAAGTAATTAAAATAGCCATGGGATACTCGGAAAGAAGTTTTATTGCTAAAAACAAAATGATATTGTCAGTTAGGTCTAAATAGATAGAACAGACAGATGGGCTGACTGGTGAAATGCCATGGTTATGATTGTGGAATAGTAGCATTACTCGTAGTAAGTGTCTGCTCCATGTTCCAAATGCTATTGATTGCACATGGCAGGGAATTTTCCAGCGTTTACCCAATGAATTTAATAGTCTGCTTGTTAGCTTTTCGGACATTGATTTGTTTCAAGATAGTTTATCTGTTTTTAAAAGCAAGTTTATTGAATCTATGCAATTGTTATTAAGAGTATTTTAACATTTTAACATTTAAAATGTATTTATCATATATTGTATTTATTTAGACATAATCTGTTAGTGGCGGTTTTCATCAGTGTTGGTTTGAACTGAATAAAATAAAATAAACTAAAATAGATGGAGTAAAAGTATCTTTAATGAAAGACTGATGTGCATTTTTTAAATGATTAATAGTATTTTAAAGTGTTCTTTACATAATTTCAATTCAGTTACAGATGTTCTTTCTGTTCAAGTATGTAAAAATGCTTTTTTTTAGTAACAATAAAAACCAGTGTCTTAAAATAATTTAAATTGCCAAGGGGTCAAATTGTTTAGTGTCATTTGATGTAAGGGTACTAAGTGAAGTCAAATGACGTCACTACAGCTGTAGTGACGTCATATGACTTAGCAGTTTGACCTTTCACGTTTTTACTCTTTTTTTACAGAGTTATCCTGATTCCGGACCTTCATTACCTGACCTAGCTGAGGCTGCATTAACCAGGAGTAACAACCAGTTAAAAGCTGCTAACAGGTCAAAAGGTCGATCACAGGCTTTGAGAGATAGACTGAATGAGGTCATTGCTAAGATTGGCCTTATTCAACCCATTCTAGAGCAGGGATTCACTGAACTAGACTACATCATTGGTGTCCTTGCATCATTTGATAGAGGTACACAGATTTATTTTAATACATCTATTTTAAATATAGTAATAAGAAGCACTTGGAGAGTGCAAACCTCCACCAAGCTCCGAAATTCTCGGAATGCAGCTTTTCTAAATTTCAGTACACACTGGTCCAGCCCCGCCCTTTAAATGCACCCCTGGCAAAGCTATACCTTATGTAAACATTTGTGGCATTGCAATATTTGCTAGCTTATGGTTTTTGCAAGAATTTCCGTGTACAACCATCTTATGAACCTAATTGTCCAAAATCCTTTGGACTGTGCATTTTGACAGGATTTTCTTAAACTAGTACATTATAAAGAGTCAATTTACATTGGTTTTATACTTTTGTGACTTTAAAAACTGTCCACTTTAATGTGAAGTCCTGTCTTTCAGTTAGTCGGTGATATTTTTATACTATAATTTATCTCCCAAGAATGGACCCTTTAGTCATTGACTTTTAGATTTAAAGTTCTATGCTTTAGTGACTGAACAAAATTGACGCCAATTTGCTGAAATGATTAACTGTAAATTGTCTATTTGTTAGCCTAGGCAGCCAACTTGCTTAGCCTACCTTTTCATGTTATATTCATGCAAACTGTGTGCCAAAATTCTAGACTTGAAAGTAGATAACTATATTATTAATATATGTCTAGGTCTATACTGTAGAACCTCACAGAATAACACATTCTATTAGAAATATTATCTTACATATATTATTTTATAAGATCTTGGAGCAAAAGCTATAGCTGCAACTAGTCTTGCTAATGAGGCAGAGTCCATAGCACTCGGAGCAAAGACCATAACAGGTAGAGTGTCTGCAGGTCTTGTAACCAGTACTGCAGTGTTTGAGAAAGGATTGGAGGACCAGAATGCTGGAAGAACTGCACTGGATGAAGCAGATAAAACAAGTAAGAACGAGGCCCAAAGCATACCCATTTTCCAATCTTTATCACAAAAATCCATAAAATATAGTACAGATGAAATTTAAATGGTCAATGTTTTTAAAAACTGCTCATTGCTAAACCCTAGTAAAAGTATGTGCAGTTGTTTTTTGCAAAAAGTCTTGTAACCAGCACTGCAGTGTTCGAGATTGGATGACCAGAATGCAGGCAAGATTGCACTGGATGAAGCAGATAAAACAAGAACAAGGCCCAAAGCCTAGCCATCCTTCGATCTATACCACAAAAATCCATTAAATACAGTAAAAATGGCATTTATATGCCCAAAGGTTATATAGACTGCTCATTGCTAAACCCTAGTAAAAAGATGTGCCGTTGTTTTTGCAAAAGTTTGTTTAAATCTAGGGATGTATGAACCAGTACACTAGTGTAACCTTCTACTCATTTCGAAAAATGCACTGAGCTAATTTTAAGTGTTGAGGAGCCATTGTATACACTGAGCCAATTGTTGTCTTTATTTGAGAAGACTTCCAACACCAGAACCAAGCACGAGCAGGCCTCAGTACTTGTGCATTCATTTTTCCTATGATTTATGATTCCCTGCCGGTTGACCATAGACTTGTATAATTGTATATTAAGTATCCAAGTTTTTTTATGATTTTGTGCCCAGTTTCTAGATTGCAGGCTTCTATTCGTAATGCACAACAAAAAACCTTTGAAGCTGAATCAAAAGTTGAGGAGATCAACAAATTGAATGAAGCGATCACAGGGAAGTTTGCAATGTTGAAAGAACAGATCCGGCATGCAAGACTAGTCGCATCAAGTGTAAGTCAATACTTATATAAATTCCCCCACCTGCCCACCCCACCCCATCCTCGAAGGTATTCCCCCAGAAAGTTGATACTGCCCTTTTTGATAACCACAAATACAGTATTTATTTTTTCATAAAGATATGCAATAACTAATCATTCATTTTTAACATTCAATTATAAATATTTTATTTATAAAAACATTTCTACTGCTGCTGTTTCATGATTTTGAGATCTTAAAAAAATTCCACTTCAACTTGGTGTTCGATTTTTTGGGGGCAATTAAAGGTTTCAGTGTGCATTTATGCGTATACCTAAAGATGTTGTACAGTTTCCAAATTTTATCAACTTAATGTTTACATTATAGAAATAATGAGGTTTGAGGCATGTTGGATTATTTTAATGCCCCATTGCCTGTAGAATAGTAGATAGTTGTATGACTGAGCAGTTAAAGCATTGAAACCAACACTTGTTGTGAACAGAAAGATGTGCACTATTGTAGCAGCTGCATAAGACATAACATAACCCTTAGGGGAGAAGAAAATTATCGAATTTGCAACATCTAGTGCACTCTACGCGTTTGATGATTAAATTCAAATTAGTGCAATATAAATACTTTATTATTATTATTATTATTATGATTATTATTATTATTATTATTATTATTATTATTATTATTGTTATTGTTGTTATTGTTATTATTGTTGTTATTGTTATTATTATTATTGTTGTTATTATCATTATTATTATTATTAATTATTAATTATTATTTATTATTATTATCAATTAGCAATTGTGGAGACTTGAGTGCTCTACTGAGGATTATTTACTATTATACTATGTTTGAAAACCATGTTTTGAATGCTTTGTTTTTATATTATTTTCAATTTTTCTTGACGTTTCAGATTCGTGTTTCACTTCAATCTGGCGGAACCTGTACCCGTTCTTACAAACCTCAATTAACATCTTCATTCTATAATACTTTCTCTGTTAAAGTCAAGATTGATGGTGGTAGCCATCTTATATTCTACATGAAAAATACAGAATCTGTAAGTCACCCACTGTATTTTAAAGTTTTGATTTTGGATTTTTTTTTAGAAGTAATAAAATTACATGAATCAGTATTTATACTGTAAATGTATTACAATTAGGTCAAATTGAAAAAGGTTTTAAATTATTTGACAAAGAATAACATGGATTTTTTCTAAATAGACTGACTTCATATCACTGGAGGTGTTAGACAGGCAAGCAGTGCTTAAGTTTGATCTAGGATCTGGATTTTTTCGACTGGCTCACCCTGTCTTGATGCAGGATAATGACTGGTACAAAATTGAAATGACCAGGTATGTATCTCTCTTTGATAGATTCTGTCTATTGTTTAAGTATGTACACAAGACAAGACTGTTTTAATACCTTGTTATACATACCTTCTGTGAAATTAATTTTATTTTTGGCATCCTTTTATATAATAAATTACTGATACTGATACACTTTATTTGTCCATAAACAAACAATATAAAATATAAAACAAAAACAAACAATATAAAATATAAAACAAAAACAAACAATATAAAATATAAAACAAAAACAAACAATATAAAATATAAA
>JAOTQE010059593.1:0-18292 GCA_025631205.1 Nesometra sesokonis | reverse complement strand
TGCAGTAGGCATAATAGCAATAGATTACTGCAGTAACTGCAGTAGACTTAATACCAATAGATTACTGCAGTAACTGCAGTAGGCATAATAGCAATAGATTACTGCAGTAACTGCAGTAGACTTAATACCAATAGATTACTGCAGTAACTGCTCAAAATCATGACATAATTTATTTTCCTTAAGTCATCATCGTAGCTATTGTATTATTCAAACATATCTTATGTAGACTTAATAGCAATAGATTACTGTAGTAAGTGCAGTAGACTTAATAGCAATAGATTACTGCAGTAACTGCAGTAGACTTAATAGCAATAGATTACTGCAGTAACTGCAGTAGATTATTAGCAATAGATTACTGCAGTAACTGCAGTAGACTTAACAGAACATAACTGCAGTAGAAAATTTTGCCATGGTCCCTTAACTTAATGCAAATCATCCAAGCCAATTAAATGTTATATTAAGATTAGTGTCTGATAGTAATTGGAATTTTTCTAATTTAGGGACCATGTCAAAATTATCTAGCTGCAGTTACTGCAGTAATTTAGTTACAAGATTATGAGTTCAGTAGCTGAAAGAAAATAATGATACATCTCTTTAGTTACTTTGGTCTTTCAAATAAAACTAAAAATAATAATTTTACACTATTCTGTAAATTAATATCGGGGTTTTTAAACTAGAGTAATTCCATACAGTATTCAAAATCATATCTACACAAAAATCAAATCTTTTTAATTTTTTAAAATTCTATTATTTGCCCAGAGTATTGTAGCAATTTTTCTAAAACGCAAATTTTTAATTTATTAATTACTAAAATAATGTATGCACTACAGTTATTTAATCTTATACTATCTCTGATCATTCACTTAACAATCTTACTTCTGTATAGAATTTTAGTTGTAAGAAATTTTGTCTAATAAATCCACCGCCGCCATACCCCCACCCCCTCCCCAACAACCTGAAACAGGGCTGGTAATAATAAAATAAAGTATACCAACATTATTATCAACAGTTTGCCTTCAGGTGAACAATGTAAACCGAATTTATAATTATCACTTTGGCTTTAAAGTATAACAATAATAAGAATTCAGCACACTTTTGAAAACTGAACAAGTGTTGCTGCTTTCTTTTTGAAAAATTCTACTAAAAGAATAACAGTTTCATGTATTAGACTGCAAGAAATAAAAATTGAAAATGTAGACTTTATCATTGCTTATATATTTTACATTAAAGTTTAAAAAAGTAGTCAAGATAACAAACCAACCCTTTAAACTGTTAATATAAGTTAAAGTAGGATAAAAAAATGTCCTTAATATTTACTATTAACAATATATACTCTATTTGTTTTAAATTTCATATTTACAGCATTGATTTACACTATTTAAAAGTTGGCAGCAGAAATGTGCACTCTACTTAAAAAAATTATAAAGAACTTGGGTAATAGAAAATATTATTCTTTTTAATCCCAGGACTCTAATAGGTCAACTTATGATGCATTAATGATGAAATCACATAACAATTAAATTTTTCTACGAAAAACTAAACATTAAATATGATTTGTTTTGCCCAACTCTGATGTGTAATTGCACGAAATACTCAGTATAGTTGAGAACACTCACAAAAATTGCAAGTTGTCCTTGGATGGGACTCGATCCCACAATCTCCAGGTAACTAGCCTGTCATCCGTACCACTAGACCACCGAGCTTGCACTGACTAGGGACAGAATTCTGATGCAAATAATGTATGATTACATACATTGCAGTACCCGCTGCTTATTGGGCTTGAATTCTGTCCCTATATTCACTTAGTGCAAGCTCAGTGGTCTAGTAGTAGATGTCAGGCTAGCCACCTGGAGATTGTGGGTTCGAGTCCCACTCGAGAACACCTTGCGCATTGCTTCGCGAGTGTTCTCAACTGTACTGATTATTCGATGCAGAGTTGGGCAAAACAAATTATATCTAGTATTCTTCCCGACACAAATATGTATAATTACAAATTAAACATTATTTTGTTAGTATGCACGGTTTTGGTAATACAAATTACAGTTACAGAAGATTCCGACATTCTATTATCATTTTACTTTAGAATAATTGGGGAGTCCCAAAAATCTATCTATTTGCTTAATATCCGTCAAATTCATTGAAATAAAACATTTTACATTATTAAAGTGCATTGGGATGTGAAGGCACATTTGGTCATAAAACAACATCATTGTTTCAAATATACAGCAAGTTATTTAAAAACAGAATCCATTAACAAAAACAGAACATAACAAACTAAATAGATTGTATTTTATAAGAGGGCTATCAAAATATATGTAAGCAATGATTTATACTTGCATTAAAATGCTTTAAGCTCAATTTACATACAGTATTTGACAAACCATATATGGCAATGATATGTCCACATATGGTAATGATATGTCCATATATGGTCCATATATGTTATCACATCCACATATAGGCATATTAAAGTTCTTGTTAAAGAAAATTAAACAATCTGGACTGAGCTTGAAGAGTTGAGTCTTTAATTAATTTCAGTAACTTTTAAACTTGATAAAGATAAACTTAAGAATTCATATAAAATTAATATTAAAAGTTATTTGCAATATACAGTATATTAAATTAGTTCCAAGTACACTATTTAATTTATCAATATTGTTAATGAGAGTTTTTAATCAATATACATTATAAACGTAATAGTACATATATACATATTTTAGTATTTCATGATTGTTCTGTCTTTAAGATTATAAAATCAGGGGCAGATTCAGCGGGGTGTATCCCCCGCGCACCCCCTCCATTATAGTCAATAATGCATGTGCGCCACTTTTATAGTTATGCGTGTCACCTCTAAAATTTCCCCAAAATAGGATACAGGAAGATGCAGAAACCTACAGCATAAAATAGCCCTTTTAAAAAAATAACACCCTCTGACTAGGTAGATCTACCATGTTAAATTACTAGGGAGAACTACCTAAAAAGGTAGTGTATATTTATCCTTAAAATTCAATAAGTAATTGCATGTTTGTTTTAATTCCAGGTCTAATTAATTACTCTGAAGGTTTATTCTAAATAATGGCTGTTGTATTTTCGTATCTTCTTGTAGAAAGTTGCTGACCATATCCTTGGTAGTATCCCTTGATAAGGTAGTTTTTATAGGGTTAACCCTGTTAACCACCTATATCTACCTTGTCACTACCCTTATCCACCATGTTAACCAAGTTATTTTTATCAAAGGGAGTCTACAAACATGCAAATAACATTTGTTTTTTGCTTGTTAAATTTGAAACCATGAAAATGGCCCCACCCCCAGCTGGGAACTTTGCATATCCTCTTTCGCATGATCCTGAATCCACCCCTGAAAGCAGCCCCTCATCAAAGACTTACGGCTCCTAGGACTGGAGCTTATTTCCAGTTTCAGTAGCATAAAGCAGACGAGAGTATGAAGTTGTATACATCGTTTTGATAAATGAAATTATCTTTTTTAACGATGTTTAGGTAATGAACATAGATCATACTTGATGCCAAAAGAGGTATAAATTACTCATTTCCCTCTCCAAAATCTGCATTTTAAAAATTCCCCAATAAATAATAAACTTATTCTAATCGGCATTTGGATGGAAGGTCTAAATAAATGTTAATTTTGACATTTAGCATATAATTGCACTTCAATTAAGGATATATATAAACACAATATATACATTAAAACTTGTAAAAATAAACAATGATAAATGATATTCCACTCAGTATAGGTTCTTCCTGTACTATACTAATTTTATATTAAAAGAAAAGAATGTCTTCTTTAAAAATTAATGATTTATCTGCAAAATTTATAACTAAAATAAATCAATCTTTGACTACTGTACTTTTGTATTTGTGCATAAAAAATAGTCATAGAGTTTTATTTGCAATCAATTCCAATGATTACAGAGTTCCTTTTCTACATTCTTGATAATGTTCCAATAAAGGACGAAATGCAGGATCCATCATGGCTGTCACTGTTTGGAGTCACCATAGTCATTTTAACAGTCAATATATTAGCTGCCGATGACAAATATATTCACCCACTCGGTGGTTATGAGGGTGCTGGAAACAAATAAAATCCTCAAAAAACTGCCAAAAACATTGCAGAAATCTCTTGTATTCGACTCAGTTTGATAGGATGTCACCACTTACTGCACAACTGGAGAAATACAAACTATGACATTCTCTTGTGTGATAACTAGCTAAGACATGTAAACACCAAAATTTCACCCTCTATTGTTTGGGGTGTAAAAATTAGCCTTTTTTGTACCAAGGTGATTAACCTGTATAGTGCTCTTTATTTTAGTCTGGTGCACAAAGCTGATTTAACAAAATATGAAATTTAATTAGTTCCAGTGAATGTTTTAGTTTCTGTTTTAATCAAATTATTCAATCAATAAAATCACTTAATCAATTCCTTATTCATCACAGAGCAGTAATCTGTACATTGTCTAAATCTGAACCCCACAGTTCCTTTGTTGCAAAAGAATCAACTTCTTCTGAACTATAACTGCCCTCTTGCGAAGAATGCGATGCTGGAGATCCCTGTTCACTATTCACTCCCGAATCTCCCATTGACATTGAGTCCATCTTATGTTTTTCATTTGCTTTAACAGTGTGATTAACTTTGTAAGTGGCAATGATTGTTGTTCTATCTGGGTCTCGTCTTTCTATGTGTTTCAATTTTACTGATTGGGGATTCCAGCTTCCGTATGGAGTTTTAAGAACGTCTTTGGATGGTTTATCAAAAGGCTCAGGTGGTTTCATCATCTTGACTGGGGTACTATTGATGCACTCCTGGTGCTTCTGAAAAACACACAAATAACTTCCATTATAGATTCAGGAAATATTTCTTATCCAAATTTGTCAAACATTTCAAAATACATATTCCTTCAATAAAACACAATCTTGTGTTGACTCTAATGAATGCACAAGATATCAAGTCTTTTGTTGAAGTGATTCTTAGAGACCAGAGCTTACAGAGACCATGAAACACCCAGTTCCAAAAATGGTCTTATGGATGGAGTGAAGGGGAAGGGAACCTCACAATAGTAACATTTAGTAATATGGCCTATATTTGGTCATGATGACATCACATCAATACCACACATGGATATACCAATCATTACCATATATAGGTAGAATCAAAGTATTTTGACAAATAAATTTCTTAGTCTGGATATAGCCTAACATATGTTACCACTCTACAAGCAGTTTATTACCCTGGAGAAAATCCAAGCACAGCGGAACAACAAAAGTCCTACTGGCCAATGAATGCAGTGAAAAGTTTAAGAAGTGAAATTCCATTCCATTAAATATATTTAGTCTTATTTTTCAAGAGACAAGTGGTAACCAGTAGCAGAGGGCATCCATTTAAATTCTTTCAGAAACTTGCTAAATCTGTCAGATGCCGTATGAGTTGTTTATTTTTTTTTGCCATGAATAATTACTATTTGGAATTGTCCCCACATACTGACGTAGCATTTGCTCTTTCAGTTAACAGTTTTGTAGCAGAATCAGATCAAAGTGCGGTTATATAAGCCATTGAGGCCTAACATTTCCTAATAATAGCTAGTATCAAATAAAATAAACCTGACGTTAGATTAAAGAGGGCTTTGTGGCTTAATAAGGACTCACTTTGAGTGGTTTTTACACTTCAAATACAGCTTCAGGTCTAAAATTATGATCTACTTTAGTCAATCATAGCTCCTACTATTTAATGCAGTAACTATAAAACAGATTTCAAACATGATGTCATAGATTTTATACAATATTTTCATATTAAACACATGTGGCAGAGCCAGCACAAATGAGACGCAAGTCACAAATGCTAGTTTTCCACAATAGGCAAAAATTTTAAAATGGTCAAATTTTATTATATTTAAAAAAAATTATACAGTTTATACATTCAACTTTCATACTACCTTAACAATTTTCAGATATATGATAAAAAAATGTTCCGAAAATGCAATTTAAAATGACCTTGCTTAGTCAATGTATACTGGTAAACTATTTTCAATTGCAGTTTTCTCAAAATTTACATTTTAAATGTTCAAAATTTGATTGTTCATAACTTCGCAAGGGAACATCGTATAAAACTAATTTTGTTTTTGCATGTTAAAGATGTGTAGTTTTATAATCTATACAAAAAAATCAATTTTCAATTTTCTGACTAATGTCTCATTGGCCTTGGCTCTGCCACGTATGTAATTAATCATTTAATGTTTGGAAATCAAAATCAAAAGTTCAATTTTTCATTAAATATTACAATCTGTTTTATGAGTTATCACAGAAATTATTAAAGTTTCAGATGCTTATACAAAAATATGCACATGAAACTCTTCACAAATTTCACATGAAATATTTAAATCATTACAGTTGCTTAGAGAAAAATTGATTTTTACATAAAATGAAATATTTTTGTATGTCTATTTTAGGTACAACAATGGACATTGTGCTTCTTTGTTATCCTTGAATGTTAATGGAATTTTAAAATACTACAATTTATTTAAAATAAGTGATTGTTTTTAAAGGGACATTCCTCCCAATATCTCAATTCTGGAGACTCCATGGCAACCATGAAGATTCCAGAATCCTGGAGACTCCAGGACTATTCCGGAGACTCCATTGTAAACATGAAGATTCCAGGACAATCTCTGACAGTCAGGGCAACCACCATGAAGATTCCAGAACAATCCTGGAGACTCCATGAAAAACATAAAAACCTCAGAACAATCCTGGAGACTCTAAGGTAATCCCAAAGATGCCAAGGTATTCCTGGAGACTCCAGGGTGACCATGAAGTTTCCAGGCAATCCTGGCAAGTCCATGATAATCCGAAAACCCCGAAATTTTTTTTTGGAAATATACCTGTTTATTATTTCTCAAAATAATAAACGTGGTTAGTTACCTGCATGCCTCCATTTATTCTTGAGTATAAAAAATGTAAAAGTTATTGAACTCTTTTAGGCTAGGCCTAGCCAATTTCTTTGATATTTCCTTGCTGCTAAGCTATTAAGTTTTCGTATCTGCATGCAGGTTACCTATGCTATTTTCTCCACAGTAAAGGACCGATCACACTATCACCGATAACACTACCGATATATCGATGCCGATATATCGATACCAATACAAATTATCGGTGTAGTGTAAATGTACGGAGGCGGTCACACTAGCTCGAAACCGATGCGATGATCGTCAGTGGTATCGGTATCGCATCGGTGGAATCGCTTTTGGAGCGATTTTTTCTGGAAATCTGGAGCGATAAAAACTTTCAGCTAATCAGAGAAGGGCACGTTTCCATCAAGCCGGGCGGCGGTGTAGTAGTAGAACATACGATCAACGATCAAGATTGATGACCAAATTTAATTATTTATTATGGAGGTGGAGAGAATTAAAATTTTGTACAACAAATCACATGTACAATTTAAAAACAATGAAAAAAGAGATGTGTGGAAAGAAGTAGAAGACAGAATTGGAATGAGTGGTGAGTATCAGGACCGTTATAGCCTAGGCCTAGCTAGGTTCTAGACTTGGTTCTTAGGCCGGCCTAGAAGACGAGAGCGGGTTTCGCGCGGTGACGTACTGTCGGTATCGTATTATCAGATCGATTTTTTTGCTAGTGTGACCGCAAAGAAACCGATTTATTGGTACCGATATATCGCCATCGATTTATCGGTACCGTTATCGATGATAGTGTGACCGGGCCTTAAGTGTCATATACGCATGCGTTTGTTACTAGATTTAGACTGTTCACAAAAGCAAACATTATGTGTACATTCCCATTGTAGACTGTGATCAATTTTACCCTACATTTTCAAAGAAATGTAGGGTAATAGTAAATTAACCACCTGACTGACTTATCATATTAAATGTTTATAAAGGATAGAAATATACTGTATAGATGAGCAATCAAGTGGAAACAAATCTAATTATTCATTGTCATAAGACTTGACAAAATTTTTTAATGGGATTGTACACCTAATGAAGCAAATACAGATTCACCCGCTTTGTGTTTTATGATCCACCTAAAATGAATTCTGTTATGGTTTTGCATATTTTAATGTTTGCAAGCAATAAAATGGTATATATATTTATAAATTTGTTATCCCGTCATTCTTTATTTAAAAAAAAGAACAATGTAACATACATCCCAGGTCACAGCTTGGAGGACCAAGTATATGCAGGACAAAACAATACATAGAATGCAAACACACAAAAAAAGGAATTACATAAAAGTCGACTCATAAAATTCAATTAGGTTAGGCCTATATACAATTATAAAATTCAAATAAATTAAGGGACAATTTTTTCACATCGGTTTAAAATATAGTCAAATTTAGAATGTTTTATTATTTTTTTGACTTTGGAAGGAATTGGCCTTTAGGTAATGGAGAATAATATACGCTTCTGAAATCAATCTGGATAGGATAGTACATAAAATAAATCAGACAAAAATTTAGTAATCTATAGCAAATAAAATACAATTTAAATGTAATTAAAAAATAAAATTTCAAATGCAACACAAAATGTTCTGTATAATCTAGGACACATACAATATACAGTACACACAACAATAACTTTATTTAACTACAAACTACTTTTATTTAAATTAAAACATTATCCCTTCTATCTATTAAAAAAACATGCCTAATATTGATCAATATATGAATTCAGAAGATTATCCCTAATTTATTCATTTAATCAAACTTCTGTACTACAAATATGTATCAATTACATGATATATATTTTCACATGACTATTAAGGGTAGTCCCTCCCCACTCTATATTTTGATGAACCCAAAAATTACTGATGATGATCTACATGGCACTGTCATTTCTTAATGTAGGACTAAGGTTCTAAACCATTTCTTACAGTTTTTACAGTAAAATTGTTTGAGAGGTGTTAGACTTTAAATAATATTTTATAATTTTTATGTAGCATATTGATGGCATTTGGGACATGCCTTATGTGGAAATTTCGTCTAGTACTAGCTAGTCACTGAATGCACTCAACCAGAAGCACCACAGTCCACACCACAATCCTATGTCCAATCCTGCATTTATAAATCATGCTCCTACATTTTTAGCGTCAAAAATTGTGTAATTCAAATTCCTGAAGATTTCATTGTTGAAGGCGGAACAACAAACAACAACAAATAGGTTTTGGGTGATTAGATCCTTGTGCACCTAGTTTTAAACTTAATTTCCACCTATTTTCTGCATCAAATATGACAATTTTGTTTTAGCTTAACGGACCTAGTTTTAACAACTTGACAAAACAGGAGAAATCTTTGTGAAATTTAAATTTCAGGAGAAGTGTTGGCTGTTCTGGAGTCTGGGAGATAGACCAGAAATCATGAATACTCTGGTGCAATCTTGGAGATTCCAGGGCAACCATGAAGATCACAGGACTATTTTGTAAACTCCATGACAATTATGGAGACTTCAGGGCAACTGTGAAGATTCCAGGACAATCCTGAAGACTCCAGGGCAATTGTGAAGATTCCAGGACAATCTTGGAGACTCTATGGCAACCATGAAGATTACAGGACAATCATAAAGCCTCCAGGACAATACAGGAAACTCTATCTCAATTTTGGAGACTCCATGGTAACCATGGAGATTCAAGAATACTGGAGACTCCATAGTAATCATGAATCCTGTAGACTCCAGAGCAGCCCATGACTCCAGAACAATCATTGTGACTCCAGGACAATCCTTGTGACTCCAGGACAATCCTTGTGAATCCAGGACAATCTTGAAGATTCCAGGACTATTCCGGAGACTCCATTTTAAACATTAAGATTCTAGGACAATCCCTGACAGTCATGGCAACCATGAAGATTCCAAAACAATCCTGGAGACTCCATGACAAACATACAAATTTCAGGACAATCCTGGAGACTCTAAGGTAATCCCAAAGATGCTAAGGCATTCCTGGAGACTCCAGGGTGACCATGAAGTTTCCAGGACAATCATGGCAAGTCCATGACAATCCTGAGAGAATTTGTAGCTCTTAGGTTTAATACAATTATTGCATTTAAGCTGGAAAATCCCAAACTCAAAAATGTTAAAAAAACCAAGAGATTCTGAACTTTTCTTAATGCCCAAAGGGATTTGGTCTAAGGAAAGCCCCAGAAATGTAAACTTTATTCTAAATCATGCTTTCATATATTCCTTGGGGATTCAAGTAACGAAAATAATAGATTTTTTAAGTACCAGTAATAGTAAACCTAAAAGACAAGGATCCATTACAGATCTTCATTTTTGCAGTTTAATTTAGAAAATATTCAGAAAAGATAAGTGAAGACATTTCAGGGGTTCCACCACCTGCCTAAGCCCTGTAATTTTAACTAAAGCACATTTATTCATACTGAAAGTGAATCACCAAATTGTAGATAGTATATGTATGTATAGTTTAATTTGAATGGGATTAAATAGACTGAGGATATGAACTCATAGAAACTCAAGAAACAAGAAGCAATAAAGATATAGTGATACTAACTGATATTCATTTTAACCAATTTGATATTCAAGCAATGGCCATTTTCAATTTAAGTTATGCATAAACATTTTCATAGTCAAGGCACATCAAAGGGTACGTTTTCGTAACTTTTTTTCCGGATCCTTAAGCCCTAGGGAGTGATTAATCATCCCTTAAGGAGCTTCCAATAGCCATGTATCAGGATAAGCACAGGCAGGCAACATTTGGAGGTCTGGGAGACAGCAGACCTCACTGAGTGACCTCACTGAGTGACCTCACTGAGTGACCTCACTGAGTGACCTTCTGATATTTTACAGTCATTTTAATGAGATATATTGATACTAGACATTGACCAGACTAGCACTATGCAGACTTGTGGTCATACGTAAACACTTGTTAACATTTCTGCTGGAGGTGGACCATTGTGACAGCAGGCCTATCCGGACATCAAAAAAGTACATAAACACAGCCAATATAAATAAATATCATAAAGTAGTGAATAAATTTAGCATGTGGATCGTTGAGAGAGTTGACTGCAACCAATTAAATGGCATTAATTTAAATAATGGTTGAAATTATAATCAAAGTTACGATAAATAATTTCAAAATTAGGATGACGAAAAAAAAATCAACCCTTCAAATTTATAATTGTAAATTATTTAATGTGAAAGATATTCAATAAATTTTGTTCTATTTTTTCCTTTAAATTTTGAAAGGATAATTTTGTACATGCAACTGCATGTTTTCTTGTCAATTACAGGATGAAAATTACATATTTTTTTTTGTAAACAAAGCCTTCATTTAGGGAGTGGCTCGGCTTCTTTCATAGAAAAAATCAGTCAGCCACCAGGTTTGAACTTAAGACCTGGGGACTGGAAGGCAAGCATAAGCACCAAGCTAAACAACCGCTCTATTTGTGCCATTTATTGTGCTTGATATTCAAAACATGTATGCATAGTTGTAATCATGGCTAATTGAGCTTTCAGCCATGAACATTAAAACACAAGTGTGTAAAAAATAAACTAAAAAAGGACAGCATGCGTGTAACAATAAAATGATAAAGGATAATGATAAAAATAATATTGATATACCTGATGTTATAGCTGGTATTCCTAGTTTTCATAAAATGAAAATGATGCGATGCAAACAAAAGTAAAAAAGGAGGACCATGCAATGGTGATATCTATATATTAATTTCTAGTTAATGTTAATAGCTACAAATTAAAATGAAATCATGCTAAAAAATCCTATATTTATTAATTAATGTATTCAGTCATGTTTTTTCAATAAGTGTATAATGATTTTATTTATTGTTGATGTAGTGGCCTGTAGAAAAAAAATCTCGTATTGCCCAAAACTAACATTTACAAACCAGTTAGGCCTACTGTATATTTTTTTTAATTCCAAATTTGTTAAAATTGAGTTTGCTCAACTCTGAAAAGAAGATTTCTATCAATTCACCTATAGAATAATTAGTTGTGACCTAACTGACAAAATTTCTAAACATTTGAACAATGAAATAATAAAGGAAAACACTTTCCAAAATATGTCTTAAATCAAACTCTAAAGAATAGAAAAATTATAGACATTGAAAGGGTTGTGTTTGAACACTGTACCAAAGATCACATTAAAAATTTACCTCTTCTAATGTGAATTTGGCTGATCTTTGCAATTATGTGAGTTATATTTTTAATGTGAGTTTGGTTTTGTAGCACAACCCTTTGAAAGTTTCCAATGTTCCTATTCTTTAACACTGTGTAATTTGAGTAGTAGGCCCACTTTTGATTTGGAACTCAGTTTGCAGCATTTTTTTCAGAATTATCTCATTGTCCAAATGTTGTGAAATTTTATCTGTTAGGTCACAATTTATTTCTATAGATTTATCCATATATTTTAATCTCAGAGTTGCCCTTTAAACTGACTTCTCTAGATCATTAGTCAGGTATTCACTGTAATAGACCATCATCCTTACATTTGATGATTAGGAATCAAATTCTGTATTGTACCAAGTTTTCAGTAAATGTAAAAATTAGGCAAACAAATCAGTTTTCTATCATGCAAAACTTTCAATTTCTCCATTTTGTTATAGTTTTATTTTTGTACTCATGATTTTGAGCAGAAGGTAAGCAAATTACCGTAAAATGGGAAATATATTTCATCGCCTGTACTGCAATTTTTCACATTTTATACCTCATGAGCAACACAACATTTTTTTATAGTCCCACAGTTTGTAACATTTTAATTTCTGTTTTATGTGGTTTATAAGTTGTTTTTGTTTTAGATTGATATGTATCAAAATGATACGTAAAAACGATGTAAAGATATGCAAGCTTTAATTGATGCTATCAGCATAACTTCATAAGGCAGTGTATGATCATCATAAATGATGGGGATACAAATTATCTCATATGACCGACTACTTCAACCTGAGCCCCCAGGACCAATCTTGACAGGACCAGAGTCAACGGCAGAGGGCGTTGCTTTCACAACACTAATAACAACAGCTGTTAACGCATCGCATTATGAAATTATGCTCATAGCATCAACAAAAGTTGCATAAGCTTACATCATTTTTAATGTATTAGTTTAATACATATCAATCTAACATGCTTTAAATTTCTACAAATTCTACCAATCGATGTATGACCATGTGCTCCCATTGTAGCAATGAAAGTGGAACAAGGTGGGTTAATTAAAACTCAGTGTTATAGTAACTATCTTCAGCAACCAGGGTTCAATCTAATAGTGTACAATTATATGAAAGACATAAAACTAAAACTATATAAAGGACCATGTCAGATATATTTTACTCAAGTTCCTGCAGTAATAACATGGAAAGTAATAACCATTTTTAAAATACAGCCATGTGGTCAAATGGTTGAATTAGGTAATCAATTAATGCAATTTCATTAATACCATACTGGCATGAATAAGCAGCACACAATTTGAATAAAACCCCTCTTAAATTAGCACCCCTCTAAACATGTTAGCACCCATATAAATATTTGTCTTAAGCGCCCAAGTGAATAAATGCCTTTAATTGAATGTCTCATCAATTTTGAACAAGCATTCAGCAACCTTATGTAATTATGTAAAATCTCTTATACTATTGTTGGTCAGTCTCAGCTTGCTTTCCCCTTTCAAATTCAATTTACACTAGTTTTTGGAAAGCAACTGATTTGAATAAATCCCCTCTAAAGTGTTAACAACTTTGTAAGAACCTTGGCATTTTTGCAAAAGGACAGGGCAACGGAGGGGCTTAGTGATTGGTATGGCAAGTCCCTATTAACCACAGGACCACCATGTTTAACTGTGGGTTTTGTAAATTTGTACTATTTACACCTCTAGATGCTCAGAAATAGCACTTCTCATTCACTTTGTAGGTTCATTTATCAGTGTCATATCCACAAATTTGGTAAAGTGCAGGGGGTGATGAACGCAATGAAGTTATGTAATAAAGAAGTAATTTTTTGATTTAGAACTTCTTAGATGCTCAGAAATGGCACTCTTTACATTAAAATGCTTTTAAAGTGTCACAATTCTTAAAAAATTGAGACATGTACACAATGCCACTGACAAATACTACCAAATATTGGCATGGCACCAGTTCTGCAGCCCCTGAATGGTACTTAAAATGGTGCTTCTTGGTCTCCTTATAGTTTGATATTTTCATTACTGCAGTAAATATAGCAGAATAATTCTGACATGCCCCTAATTATAATCAATTGTTTCATACAGAAACATTGGTTTAAAAGCAAATTAGCAGGTTTCTGGGAGGGGTTAGGTTAGCCTAAAATACCAGGTACACATTACACACAGGAGCCCTGGTTAATGTTATATTGCAAATCCTATCACCTTTTTATTTCAAAAGAAACTTACAGAATACTGAATAATTTCCAATTATACATTGTTCAACTAAAGATTGAAAAGTTGAAATATTAAATGCGTCTAAAGCTTTATGTAAACAAATTTTTTGACAAAAGCCATGATATACCCATATATGGTAATTGTATTTCCTTGTATGGTCATGATCTGTTGTCATCACAACCATATATACCAAAGTTTTTTGTTGAACAAAATGTGATAGTCTGGACTGAGCTTAGAAATATATTGTCACCTGAGAAATGATCAAAACAGTGAATGTGAAAATAACTTTCCTATATTTAAAAAATACTAGTATATGCTCTGTTCATAGCATTAAAAATTGTAAAAAACATATGAGGCTAGCCATGGCAAAACCACCTAGTTGTTGCATAGGAAATTATTGAGAAATAAGCAAATAAACAAGAAGAAATACAACCAACTAGAATGGAAATTTTTGAATATTTTGTCCAATAACTTTTGTTATACAGATGTCCAATTTTCGTACTTGACCCCTCATTTTATAGGTTGTGTGTGTAAATGCATAATATGGTCTTAAAAATAACTCAATTTTGAAATTTCCTATAACTTGGTGGTTTTGCTGTGTCATGCCATATCCTTAAATTTGTAACAATATATATTAAAAATTGGCAAAAAAATCAAAAGCCTGATTAAAAAAAAATTAGAAAATTCATTAAAAAAATTTAAATACACTAATTTTTATGCTCAAGTTCTTAACATTGCTGGTACTTTAATATAACAACATCAATTTCAAAATTAAGGTTGAAAATTTTTTGGTCATCTTTTAAGTGACGATACATATTTAGCGGAAAAATCCAAGCTAAAAAAAACCGAAGTACATTGTTTTAATATCAACCTGTCTATGCACAATAACATTAAACAGGGCACCCTTGTGTAATATATTATCATTGTACAATATATTTTTCTATATCATTCAACTTACCTCTTCGCTTTCTGTACATGAGCTAATACTTGGTTTGCCATAACTTGATTCATCATCCTCTCTATAGTTCTCAGGGGGAGGTGGATACTCTGGGGGTGGGGGTAAATCAAAAGGTAGGGGTGAATTATCTGAAGGATGTGGAACTTGATCTATAGGTTGGAAACTTGTCAATGAGGGCGGTATGTAATGTGTAACGTCTTTTGCTGGGGTCACGTACACACCCTGAAGTGTTACTGGAGTGTTCCTTTCAGGAGGAATGTTAGTGGATACTGGGGGAGGGGGAGTTGAGTTGGCACTATGACCCTCTGGTGATGATGAATAGCCATCACCAGTTGGGGAATCGTATAATAATAGCTCTTTTCTTGGAATAGTGTTTGCATCAGTAAAATCTGGTATTTCTGATATTGATTGATATTGATGGGAGGGAGATGTGGTTTGCGTCGGCCGCTCCTCACTGGTGTAACTCGGAGGACCACTGCCTACAAGATCAGCTTGTTCAGACTCTGTTTCCTCTCTAAATATATTAAAAAAGAAATATTAATATTAGAAACTTTTTGATATTATTGTGAAATATTTTCAACTATTTTACAAATTTTTACATCAATTATTTTTTGTCTCAATAAATCGATATATAGGTAGAACCAACAAATATAGTAGCAAAAAATGAGCAATTAGTATGTACAAATTCAATAGAAAATGTTTCCAGATGTTCAGGCTGGCCAACGTTTGTGGTGTTTGGAATAACTCTTGAATATCCTGCTATGCGGATGGGCTGCGAGGACTGTAGAAATGGGCATTTGAAAACATGCACCACCAGAAGTGCGATTCATTTTGGTAACCTGCATGGTAGAAATACAAACAAGATATACATGCTAAAAATGTTGTCGCCAAGCGTATACATTTCATTGTATACCCTAGCAAAGTGGAAATTTGACTAACACGATTGTAACATTTTTTCAATGTTCAATGTTGCTAAACACTGGTGTGTTACAACAGCACTGAATAATGTCAAAATGCAATAGACTTATTGCAAAGCAAGTAATTATTAAGTAGAAAACTCATACCTTTGCCGTTGGTGTACCTCGCCATTCTCTATTGTACATGCTGGGTTATCGTAAACTTCTGCCTGAGAACGAACCTAGATTAAAACAAATATATTATTATTACATTATCATTATAATCATTGTCGTCACCATCATCATCATCATCATCATCATCATCTCTATAAATTTGCAAATTTTTCTTCCAATATTGTACATAACCATAAATATTATTCTCTTGTGTGACACCATTTTTAGTGACAAGACTGTGAAGTCACAAATTAATCAAAAACATGATGCAAATTATTATTTAAAACAATACTTAGGCAGAAAAAATATACCCATTTTTTCCTAACAATTGCTTTTCCATCTTTTTTCAAAAGAATAAATTGAAATTAAAACTTACATAATTTGGTCTTGCATTTAAAAATGTTGGTGCGCCACTGTTTAAAAGAAGAAAAAATTGAATTGGAAGGTAAATAAAGACTTGGTACTGTTTTAAGTTTTAATATTATCAAAATATCTATGGTAAAAATAAGTGTGCTTGATATAATTGCATATATCTCTGTATTATAACATTAAGATACTTTATTCAAAATACTACTAGTATATGAAGCATAAATAAGAACATTGAAAATGGAAAGTTTAAGATATAATCTATTATGTAGTTCATATACAAATATATAAACTCATAATGCAGGGCCTTAGCCAGCTTGTTGCAGATGAGGTGTGCTCACCTTATCTGAAATTCACAACTTTCCTCAACTATTGTTTTTTTACACAACACATGATTACTAATTTACTACAATTGGCAATTTTTCATCTCTGGCTGCAGCTCTGCAATGCACACATTATAAAAAGCACAATAAATAACAGTAAAATAATAGCATAATCAAATTTTGCCAGAAAAAAGTAAGAATTTCAGAATTCATTGACTGTTATAAATATATGAAGTTAGTTACATACTAATACATATATAACATAAGCTTTTTAACACAAAGAATAGACATAATATAATGAATACAAGAAGAAATACATACAATGCAGAAGATAAGAAAAAATTAAAATGGTAGCACTGTATACATAAGTGTTTAATAAAATTTGCACCCACACATATCTATTAACAAATGAGTACAATTAGAGTCATCCTAAAATTTATTACCGTATTTAAAATGTTAGTGTAGTGAAGAAGAATTTTCCAAACCGAATTAGAGTATTTTTTTATGAAAGTGTATATCAGCATTAGCTTGCTTCTTGTAGCTTCTTAAATAGTTATCTTAACTGTTTCAATACTAGCTTTTTAAAAATAATTTTTTTTTGCATATTCCCAAAATTTTATTCAAATAATAATTGTTATCTTTGCTAAGAATTTGGCTCTTATATCAAGACAGCTCCACTACTATGTCTTGCACAATGGTAATGGGGTATCTGTTGGTTCCCCTCCCCCCTCCCAAAGGCCCGTGCGCACTTGAAGGAATTTTGTTCAGCAAAGTGACATACGAGGTACTTTTGTCACAAAATATTTGACACAAAATGTGAGCATGGAACTTTGTTTTAGCAAAATTCCTCAAGTGAGCGCCAGGCTTAAAGCCTCACTGTTCATCAGTAGGAAGCATAAACATTTTATTTTAGCTGTTAAATTAGACTTAAAATGCACCACACGTGTAGTTCTGAAAGGAACTGTTGAATTTCTCAACATTTTGATTAATATCCTTCATTCATCCTCAGGAATGAGAAGATTTTTTAGCTGATCTGCTACATAGCAGATCAGCTATTGTTGTTGTAAGAGATCTTTTTCTTATTTTTTTTTTTTTTTTTTTTTCTTCTTTCTTTCTGTCACATTTTGTTAAGAGCTTTCAGCAAAATTGACAGGACCTATCAACATGAAATTTACAGTGACGGTAACCCTTGATGAGGA